>CAUYSK010007195.1:0-26120 GCA_963575035.1 Avahi laniger | reverse complement strand
AGCCCAGGAGTTTGAGGTTGCTGTGAGCTAGGCTGACGCCACGGCACTCTAGCCTGGGCAAAAAGAGTGAGACTCTGTCTAAAAAAAAAAAAAAAAAAAAACCATATCCCTCTCCCTCCATAGTGTATTTACAACTACATAGGTACCCTTAAATGGCATCATTTAATTTTCTAAGTGTTTGAACTTCATATAAATTAGAATTATATATATTTTTTTTTCAACAATATGATTGCAAGCCTTGGCCATGTTGACGCCGATAGCTATGGTTTGTTTTCAAACCATATGGTTTTGGTATTCCTATGTACTACAAAAATGCATTTATTCATTTTCCTATTGATCTGACATGTGAACTCTTTCTAGCTTTTGGCTCTTATGAAAAAGGCTGTCATGAACATTCTTTTATATATCTCCTATACAGTTGTGCAGAAGTTTTTCCAGGATGTACGTGGAAGGTGGATTGTTGCGTCGTAGGCTATTTGTGTTTTAAACTCTATGCTATAATTTTAAACTGTTTTCTAAAGTGGTTGTTCCAATTTGTACTTTCTCTAACAGTGAATGAGAGGGTTTTTTTTAAAAGATTTTTTTTAGCTTTATTGAGGTATAATTGACAAAAGTATATGTATTTAAAGTATATAGTGTGATAATTTGATATATGTATATATTGTGAAATGATTACCACAATCAAGTTAACACCTCATGTAATTACCTTTTTAAAAATGTTTTTGAATGAGAATTTTTGTTACTCCATATTGTCACCAAAACTTGGTATTGTTACACTTTTTAATTTTTGCCAATCTGGTGAATATGAAATGGCATCTTATGGTGGTTTTAATTTGCTTTTCCGCGATTACTAATAAGGATTATTGGCCATTTAGATGCCCTTTTTCCCTAAGTGTTTATTCAAACTTTTTGCCCATTTTTCTATATATCGTCTTTTCCTTATTGATTTGTTACTGATTTGTAGGACTCCTTTATGTATTCTCATATGAATCTTTTGTTGACTGTATGTGTTGCAAATGACAGCTTCCCCTTTGCAGCTTGTCTTTTTACCCTGTTTATGATGCCTTCAGATGCACATATATTTTTAATTTTAATATTGTTGAATTTATCAATTTTTTAGGGTTAATACTTTTGTATCTTAAGAAATTCCTCCCTATTTCTGAAGATACGTTTGAGGTTATTCTCCCGTATTCTTCATAGTTTTTTTTCCTTTCACATTTTATTTTATCGTATTACTCATCAGGAACTGATTTTTGTGAATGTCGTAAAGGAAGGGTCCATTTTTAATTTTTGTCTAAATGGCCGTTTGCTTGTCCGTGCACGGTCATTGAGGAACGCGTCTTTCTGCACAGTCTGGAACACTGCAGTGTCATGTGTGCGCCGTTTCTGTGCTCTCTCTTCTGTTTTATGTCTTTTTGTCAGCCAGGGACCCGGCTCTACACCGTCGTAATTATTAAGGCTTTCCAATGAGTCGTGCCGTATGGGAGGGCATGTTCTTCTACTTGGTTCTTCAAGGCTGTCTTGGTGTTCTTGGCTTTTCGCCCTTCTGTATACATTTTACAAACAGATCAAATTCTCTAGAAGAACCTGATGAGGGTTTTGTTAGGACTGCACAGAAACTGTAGACCAATTGGGGAAACTGACATGTTTGGGATAGGGTATCCGCCAGGGGAAAGGCAGCGTGCAGAATCGTTGAAAGGATGGAGCTGGGCTTCCCGGCTGCAGATCCGGGCTCCACTTCTCATTGGCTACGCAACCCTGGAGAATTTATTTAACCTTGATGTGCCTCAGTTTTCTCATTTGTAAACTAGGGATCACAGCAACACCTGCCTTACAGGGTAATTGAGAAGATTAAATGTGTTGTATGTAATATGTGTAAAGTGCTTAGAATAGTGTCTGGCACATAGTAAAATTATGTAAGTGCACGAACACTGATTATCTCTGTGTATGTTTATGTCTTCTTCACTGTCCTAAGGAAGTTTTGTGTTTTTCTTTATAAAACTCTATCTGTAGTATTAATGTATATAATGCAGCCATCCGTGGCTTAATAACGGGGATATGTCCTGAGAAATGCGTTTAGATGATTGTTGCGCAGACATGGTAGAGTGCACTTACACAAACCTAGGAGGGGTAGCCTACTACACCCTTCGGCTATGTGGTGTAGCCTATTGCTCCTAGGCTACAAGCCTGTGCCCATGACTGTACCCAATACTGTAGGCAGTTGTAACACAGTGATACTTGTGTATCTAAACATACCTAAACATAGAACAAGTACAGTAAAAATATGGTATAAAAGGGACATATATATATATATATATGTATATATAGTCCCTTATGGCACCATCATCATATATGCATGCGATCCATTGTTGACCAGAATGTCATGACTGTATAATACCTACAGAGCCTAACATATATAGGATAACATTATGTTACATATATATTAGTATATAGTATATATTCCTACATCATATAACATATAGGAATATATTAATATATAATTTATAAAATACTAAAAAATTCCTTAAAATTTTTGATACTGTTGTAAACCGTATTTTAAAAGTATGTTTTTGTGTATACTATCATTGTATTTAATATGTTTTATGAGCTGATTGTGGTGTCTTTGATTAATACTTGTTAAGTGCTTATGTTGCATGAAATACTGCTCAGGACCAGCAAGAAGTGTGGACATTATGTAAGTGCATGAACACTGGGTGATGGCCTATCTGCCCTATTTTCATGGGGTGGAACATTTTCTTATTTTGCATAATTTTAAATCATTGTATCCCATTGACTTCTGTTGCTGAAACCTGTCTGAGCATTTTGGCAACCTGGTTCATTTTCTCTTGTGTATCAGGCTGTTTGGGGTTCATCATTTCTTTTTAATTGATGAGATCATGATATTTCAATATTTACTTATAGCCCAGCCACAGTGTGCATGAGCCCCTTTTGGCTTTCATCCCCCACGCTCTCGTATTTTCCGAGTGTCTGTTCTCAAGGTGCCGTGCCCTTTGAGATTAGAGTCACAGCTTCGCACATTGACGCGCATCTCACGTGAGTAAGCTTTCTCTGGATGGGAGCAAATGTTGTTCTTCTTCTGTGTGTCAGACCTGTCACACATGTCTCCAGAGTTACAATTTTTTTTAAAAAGCAAAAGCAAAGAAAAATATAGAGAGAGGTTCCCCTTGCCTGGTGTGTCCCTCTGGTTTCAGTTCTGCAGCATCAGGCAGCCTCAGTCACGTGGCACTGCCTCCCGTGGAGGCCCAGACCCCAGCTGCCAGGCTCTGTATGACTTTGCTTTGGCTTGCAGGAGGCAGAAACTCAAAGTGAAACCCATGAAAAAACCAATGTGTTCTTAATGGTTTTTACCCAAACCATAAATCCCTCTCTTGGAGGGACAGGGGAATCACCCAAGATTTGGCCCAGTTCCTGCAGTACGTTCTAGAGCAAGTGTTTGTAAGGGTTTTTTTGCTCGTATTTGTCAGTTCACTGGCTACTTGTGTCCAACACATGCGAGGAATTCATTTAAAATGCAGATTCCAGGGCCTGACTTAGACTAAAGGAATAAGTGTCAGAGAGGAGGACACTGAGATCTGCATGTCCTGAGGCCCCGGTGGTGCTGGCAGTCACATGGGACTTAGTAACAGTGATGAACGTATCGTGGGCTCGGGTTTTCACTGATCACTCTGTATTGCTTAGTGAAAAATTTTACCAGGTTTAAAATAAGATACCTAATGCCGAGCGTGGTGGCACGTGCCTGTAGTTTCAGCTACTCAGGAGGCTGAGGCGGGAGGATCACTTGAGCCCAGGAGTTTGAGAACAGCCTAGGCAATGTAATGAGACCTTGTTCTATATATATAATTATATGTATTAATTAATTAATCAAAATAAGATAGCTAACACTTATTAAGTGCCATGTGTCAAGCAGGTACTTCACATTTAAGCCTACGTGTAGGCTGTTATTTTTAGTTCCATTTTAGAGAAGGGGAAATAGAGGTACAGAGAGGTTAAATAACTTGCCCTGAGTCAAACACCTCATGCAGAATTGTCATGTTCCTTATGAATCTTCAAAGCAAAATCCTGACACTTGTAAATTTACAGACTAAACTAGTCTCTGGTAGAAATGGGCCCAAAGGGTCTACTTGGATCATAATTGTACGTTGGTGTCTTACAAGTTATTCATTCCTTTAGCAAGTTTTTGCTGAGCATTTGGAGTCCCCATGGCTTGGACTAGGGATCCCACCAAAGGTCAATGTGTGCGGGAAGTTACAGTATAGAGCTGAGATGACTTTGGGGGAGGGCGTGTTGAGGGAACTGCTATCCGGAGAGCTATTACCTTGCACCTAAGACTGTGTGCTAAGTGTTTTAAGTATATTTTTTCATTAGTTTCTCTCAGGAACCTTTTTGTTAAATTCTACGAATAATCCATTGTACAGGAAACTGAGGCTTAGTGGTAATACAGCTTCTACGTCATGGTTGTGATGTGAAGATAATGTCTACTTCTCTCCAGAACCTGGCTGTTATCCATTGCGTCTTCCGTTTTTGACTATACAGTCAAGTGGGATTTTGTCTTCTAGAGGAGAATTGTCATCTCTCTGATAGTGACCCAGATGGCCCAGTCTCTGGGAGTTTAGAGAGATCATTTCAGTGGCTTATGTCAGTCATCATTTGCTTGGCCCCCCTTTTATGTCCTCTGGTCCCGGTGTCCTTACCTGGCCCTTAGGCCAGGTAAGGACACCCCAGCACTCTGAGCCTCATGGCACATTCATGGCCTATAACAGACTGGCAGGCGTCTGGGCTGGAGGAGGCTGGGAACTGTTTGTGAATGAGCATCTTAGCTCTGCCCTTAAGTGCTTAGGCCTGTGCGAAGGTGACGTGGCCTCGTGTGCCCTACTTGGGCTCTTTCAGTTTCACAAGAAGATGTTCAGTGTTCTGTATTGTGCCATATGCAGGTGGAAATTTAATATAATTACTTTGGAACCATTTCAGAATGTTAGAGTGGAAGAAACCTTAGAAATCATCTAATTCGATTTCTCTGTTTTACTGAAAAGGGGAGAAAACCCTGCATATTAAGTGACTTGCTCAAGGTAATAGCTAATTAGCGGCAAGACTAGAACCCAGTTTCTGACACCCAGTGCAATACCTTCCTTCCACCTCTTTAATCTAATTTTTTGCGGACACTGCCCTAATCAAGCCGAATAGTGTTGTAAATAAGCCGTAAGAATTTTGACTTCAAAATGATTCCCATGTGGGGCTTTCTTTTTAGAGGTGGATTTATCTTCCTAGTTATGTATTCGTTTCTGTGTATACAATGGCAGATGATGGCGGAGGCTCTTCTAAAATATTATCAGACCTGCTGGAGAGTTTAATATCCAACAAAGTGGAAAACCCACTTACGGATATTCTGTCTGCTTACACATGTTTTTAATGTAAAAGAAGAAAGCCTAAGAGAAAGATAATAAAGGAAAGAGATACATATTGTTGTTATCATTATTAGTGCTTTTTAATCTATTGTAGGCCTGCTACCTTATTGTAAAGGCCTCAAATACACAAGCATGGGTTGTATGATCACCTATAAAATCCCTCTGAGCCATTGTCCTTGGAGAATGGGCATATGAGTGGTGCACAGTTAATAAATAATCCATTCATTAAATTTACTATTTCATTTATTAAAATAATCCCATCATTGTTGAATAGTTAAGGCAGTAATTTCAGAGCCCATGCTTCTAACTTATTACAGTTGGCCTTCCATATTCACAGGTTACGCACCTGAGGATTCAACCAAGGATCAAAAATATTCAGAAAAAATAAAAAATAATGTGAACAAACAGCAAAATAGTATAATGGCTATTTGCATAGCATTAGGTATTATAAATAACCTAGAGATGATTTAAAGTATATGGGAAGATATGCATAAGTCATGTGCAAATGCCATGCCATTTGATATCAGTGACGTGAGTGTCTGTGGATTTTGGTATCTGCAGAGGTCCTAGAACCAGTCCCCTGGGGACACTGAGGGACAACTATACTTTGTTCTTTTGCTCTACCTGTGCTCTTAATTTTGTCACATTGACTTCTCACTGAGATATAGTAGAAGAACCCTGTGACCTTTTTCTTTTTACATTTTACTGCACACAGAAAAATGTACATATCATAAATATTCACACAGAAAAATGTACATATCATAAATGCTCAGCTCCCTGAATTTTCACAAAATGAACACACCCCCGTGAGCTTGTGAGTACCACAGACCTAATTTCAAATTATGGCTTCACCATTTACCATACATGTAACCTTGGGAAGATTATTTAATAATTTGGGGCGTCAGTTTTCTCACCTGTCAAATGGGGAAGAAATAATAGCATATTATAGGTATTTGTGAGAAGTAACATGTAATAACACATCATTTACCCGACATTCTTCTTCCTTTCCTCAAATCCCAAGAGAGCTTTTGCAAATGAACACCCTCAAAGCGCATTAGTTGCGTGGTGGTTGAATGCGTGTAATGTTAACAGCTCCTTTGTATCCGGAGATGCAGTTAATAATACGAACTACTGAAAACAAGTGGCTAAAGACTTCCCTACTTCCTACTTTACAGTAACTGATTTTTGACCATTCACCTCAAGGGACTCATCCGAGAAAGTTGATTAATATTTACTTATTCACAGACACCCTGCTTCATCCCAAAAAGGGATTATAGACGTGCCTCTGTGTAGACAAGTGACACAAAGCCAGTGCTTCACTTAATAACAACAGCTTGATAAATGGCCATAAAATAGATTACATCCTATTCTCTAGTGTTATAATGATGCAATGAAAATTTATACAGACACGTACGTAACATGTGATTAATACATTTTTGAAATTCTAAACCTACCAAGCAGTGACATGGTAAATGGGAATTCTTGTTTAGGCCAAACAGGGAAAGAAGAACTTTCTACTACTCTTCTGAAGAAGACCCAGGGAGGAAGTGTGGTTGTAGAAAGTGCTTAGGAAGAAGAGGTTAGGCGACTCGGGGGAGGAGCGTGTGGGCTTTCCGGGTGTAAGCTACGGTCTGAGAGGGAACTCCGGCCTGCGTCGTGAAGGACCCCTAGGCTTTACTTTGAAGAGGTGGAAAATACGCTTTATTGAAAACTTAAAACATGTTAGTACCCCTGCCACTGAGGAGCAAGTTTAAAGATGAGTAAGGAGGTCGGTTTTGGACTTTTTGGGCTTTAAGTACCTACTGCGTGGGGAGTTACGTTTGTATAATAATAAAACAGGCAAGATCTCTGACCCCGTGGAGCTTATTTCTAATAAAAGTATATCACAAAATGAGAAATAGATCAATCTTGGTATTTGCAACTCTAGAATTGGTAGAAAGAGAACCTCCAAGGGGATGAATCTCACTCTTCACCATGGGCCAGGCACCGTGCTGAGGACTTGTGTGCATTATTTAATTTGTATAGCAATCCTGTGCAGTGTGCAAGGTTGTATTTCTCTATGGGTGAAGAAACGGAAGTCTGGAGAAGGTAGATAATTTGTCTGAGTTGTCAGCTAATAAGAGATAGAGCCAGGATTGGTACGTTTTTGTAGCACCTTTGCCTTAGGTAGTCTATTCTAAGGAAACAATAGACTTTCCCTTTTTTTTTTTTTTTTTTGCTGTTGTTGTTGTTTTCTTATTTCAGCATATTATGGGGGTACAGATATTTCGGTTACGTATGTTGCCCTTGCCCCCCCTCTCCCCCGCTAAGTCCGAGTTTCAAATATGTCCATCTTTCGGGTGGTGTGCATTGCACTCTTTGTGTATGTATATACCCGTCCCCTCTCCCTTCTCCCCCCCCCGCCCAACATCCAATAGATGTTATTCTTATATCTATAGACTTTCCCTTTAACGCTCCCCACATCCATTTTAGAGACGAGGGCTGGCCTTGCCGTACTATTGTGTGTATCTTTTGGATCGTGTCTCCAACAGGTGCAGAGAGCAATGGTGAAGAAACCTTTACATGCAGGCTGTGAAACTTCCTCCGCAAAAGCAGCAAGGGGCATCTAATCAGCATTACCTGCGAGGGAGTTGCCCAAACTGAACCCATGAAAGGGCGCAGCTGGGGATGATGAGGAGCCCAGTTAGCTGGGAGAGCCCACCACCTGGGCACTGCCACGGGACTAGAAAATACCCACAGCAAGTCTGTGCTCTTGCACCATCTTTCTGCAACGGCCAGTTAAGATTTCAAGTCACTTCTTTCTTTGTCAAGGCAGATTGTTGTGAGTCTTTCCTAGAGGTGACCTTTCTGGACCTGTGAATGATTTTAATTTGGACCTTTACAGGGATGGTGGGCCCGACCAGTAAATTTCAGCCACTTGGGGTTTCATGACACCTGCCATGGTAGGTATTTCTGTTCTCATAGGAGCCTCGTCTGAGCTGTTTATGCATCGCCCACCTTCCCAGAGAACTTTCTCCATCAACTGCCAGAAAGACATTGTAACTATGGCCGTGCTCAGTGGGGCGACTGTTTATTAACCCTACCGGAAAACAGCATAATCCTAGAATCTTTCAGAAGTCAAAGCAACTGGCAATAAGTCTCTTGTAAATGGAGAGCACACACATACAAACTCACAAATAATCTTGATTTCAGGATGGAATTGGGGCTTCTGCTTGCCAGATTTTTGAGTTACACCTACCTTGACTGAAGTCGTACTGTCATTTGAAACACCCATCGTGAGTGCGTGGATGAAGCCTAACGAGGTAGCTGTGACGGTCAAATGTGCAGAAAGGAGCAACCACTCATCATTTATCTGACTTCAAAACATTCCGTTTCAGCAGTTTGCTCTGGATAGTTGCGTCTGTCGAAAGCCCCTTACTCTAGTTAGCTTGCGGACTAAACCCTCTCAGTGGACACTGATGTTTCCTCTTCTCTCCTTTCCTGTGGCTTCTCTTCCTGGCATTCCAATAGCCACGGCAGTCCTGGCCACGAGCTCGTCTGGGGATCAGCGCCTCCTAACCTTTGCCAGTTAGCTTGATGAAGTTTCGGCATGTTGGGGTCAGGCAGAAAAGCAATACTTCCGTGCTCGGAGCAACTTCCCCCCTCTCCTCCGTATCACTCTCCTTTAAATGAGAACCTTTCTCCACCTTTCCCAAATCTGCTGTCGTAATGTGCATTGGGAAAAAGAGGATGGCAATTCCAGTCAGGTATTTACGGCTCACTGTGTTTGCAGCTGGTGATCATGAATTTTGTCTCCTTTCTCATCTCAGGAGATCAGTAATCGGCTTCTCCCTTCCAGCCTCACCCCCTCACTTCCGTCCTCCAGGTAGGGCCCACGGACAGGCAAGGTGGGCTTCAGCCAACCTGTTTGGTTCAGAGTTGCCTGAGCAAAGCAAGTTGTATTTCTTGGTCTGTTTTAGCCACAACCCCTTTTAAGGAGGTCAGAATTACAAATTTAAGTGGGGACCACATTGGTCAGAAAGACCCCCTCACTGGGATGATTTTTGGGCTTAGGCAAAGGGAATTGCATCATTTCACTGTCTACAACAGGGAGATAAAAAAACAGGGGCTTTAGAGTGACCTGGACTCCCTCTGTGACCTTGGGCGATTTAACCTTTCTAAACCTCTTTTCTTTCAATAGAGTCAGACTATCTACCTTGAAGGGCTGTTGCAAGGGTTAAATAAGATCATGTAGGCAAATCACTGGGCTCAAAATTGAGACAGGTCTCTTAGTACGTGTTAACTTTTATTTTTGTCTAACTCCATGATCCAAATCTGTTGACAGTGCAATTTCTCGTTGCTTGGAAACCCACTATAATTATTACTAGCATTAAGAAAGCTGAAAGAGACCAGGTCCACAGGGGTATCCTCAGCTGCTGGGAAGACAGAAGAGAAAGAGCAGAGAGGCAGATAAAAGCAATGCTTCAGGCAGCTCGGGTTGCCCAGGGAAGACCGAGGGAGGCCTGAGGCAGCGTCTGGGTGGTTTGCGTCCTGGTCTGCTGGCCTTGAAGGGCTTTCCCCTCTTTCACTGACTCCTTTCACTCCCGAGAGGCTGCCACCAAAGACTGGAGCACTTGGCAGGGGTCCGGGGATCTGTCCCAATGCCATGGCCCCCGATGACCAAGCGGAGGCTGGTGATGCTAGCACACAGCCACGCGGCCTTGGCCTTGTCAGGCTGCTCTCTGACGGATGCTAGCCCCGGCCGATGCTTTCAGATTTCTCATAGTGAGAAGACTACTCAACTCTCAAACTCTGGGGGTCGGGAGGTCTGCATCTGAGTCTCAGCTTTGCCCAGCTTTGCTGATTTAAGTAGCTTTGGACCTTCAGCAAGTCAGGTCAGCTCTCAGAATCCCAGTTTCTCACTTTGTTAAATGAGCATTAGACTCATTTAATGAATGGGCCCTGTGGTCCTCCCAGGCTGGCCGGTGTGCGTGCGAAAGGCAGGGGCAGCTTCCCCTTCAAGGCAGTACCACCTGTCAGGGTCAGCACCCAGGGCACAGATCCTAACTAGCAGCACCTCTCAGACCCTGACGCGTTTTTGAACAATTGTAGTTTCGGCGGCCGGTTACACACCGTGACCAAGGTTGCTTGAACAACTCAGCTGAGGCTCTGGCTCACCCACGACCACCCCTCAACCTTCCTCAGCTTCCACCTTTGAGCCTCCTTCTCTGCCCCGCACAATCTGAGAGCCAGAAACTCATCCTCGATGAGTCTTTCGCTTTCGGTGTGTAACTTGCATTTTCTCCTGGCTTCCCTCTCTGATCTCAAGGGCCACATCTAACAGAAAGCTCCTGGGTGGGGGGGAAGGAGGGGGTTTTCCAAGTCTCTTTCTCTATTAATCAGAACAGACTTCGGTTTAAATTAAACGAGTTACACAGAACTCATTGAGAAGACAAGAGCAGTTCATTAGAAAGTGAAAGTAGCTGATAATCCTTTTTTAAATATGAAAAAAAAAAAACCCCAGCAAGTCACCTAAACCTTTTTCCCCAGTAACTTAGAAAAAATAAGCAAAGGTACTTGAATTTTATCACTTTTTCTTTTTCCTTTCTTTTACCCAGGATAAGGAGGTCATAGAAGCTTTTCCATTCCACACTCCTGCTGAACACTTTAGGTGTAGGAGAAGTAATTGGCTTTTTCCTTGAGAGAAGGGTAGCGACAGACTGTGTCTGAGCTATTCTCTCGCAAATCCCCGCGGGTACCGCATAATAAAGTCTGTCTAGCTTTGAGTCTGCAACTCTTCTCGCTTTCCTTTGAACAAGGGCAGTAAGTTGCTCTTTTTCTGCCCAGCTCTGGCACTGAAAAAATCCAGTAGGTGGCCAGAGAGCCTTTGGAAGACTAAAGGCAGCGTCAGAGAGCCACTGGACCAGGTTTTGAAAAGAAAAGTGTGCTTGTATCTTTGTACAGCAAACAATGCTGGAGGAGTTGAATGGTGCTTCAGGACCCGGGCTTGAGGACAGGTGACTTATTTAGGCCCCTTACAAATTGACGTGTTTGACTATAGCTAAATTAAGTTCTCAAAATAATCCCTGGTACTAGAGCTCAGACTGTCGGAGCAAGTACTCAGAGAGCATCTCAGTTGCATCTCATTTTGGCCTTTAATCTATGGCACGGTGTCATCCTTACAGCTCCACAAAAAAGTGTTCTCTGTGGAACACGTAAGAACTCTGTCCACACCATGTAAACCAAACCCCTGCAGTTCCGTGAGCTGAGAACTTTGCCCTTTGTCAATTACTTTTGTAAAACATTTTAAATTGAGGAGATGGTGATAAGGAAATTGCTGTACATTGTTTTATGGGTTCTAACATTCGGTTTCCTGTGGCGTCCCATGTTCTTTGATTTGAGTCAGGAGGGGAGCCCAGCATCACCCTGCTCTCAGCTAGGCCCTGGAACTGGCCGCAGCGCCGCAGGTGTGTGCCGTGTCACCAGGACGTTCTGAGTTGCAATCTGCTTCCTTGGATAAAGTACTTGCTGAATGTGACTGGTACTTTCAGCAGTTACGTGACAATGTTTATTTTTTAAAATTGTGGTAAAGCATAAATTACATAAGAATTTACCATCCTTGCAGCAACACGGATGGAACTGGAGGCTGTTATCGTAAGTGAAATAACTCAGAAACATAAAATGAAATACCTCATGTTCTCACTCATAAGTAGGAGATAAATAATGTGTACACACGGACATAGAGTGTGGAATTACAGGCGTTGGAGACTCGGAAGGGTGGGAGGGTGGGAGAGGATGAGGGATGAGAAAAATTACTTGATGGGTACAATGTACATTTTTTTTTATTGGTTACAGTAAAAGCCCAGACTTCACTACTGTGCAATATGTCCGTGTAACAAAGTTGCACCACTTGTATTCCTGAAATTCATACAAATAAAAGCAAATTTACTATCTTACCCATTTTTAGATGTACAGATCAGGGGCATTAAGTACATTCACAATGTGTGTAACTGTCATCACCATCAATCTCCAGAACTTTTGAATCTTCCCAAACAGATACTCTGTACCCATTAAACAACAACTCCCCCGTCCCTCCTCCCCCCGGCTCCTGGAAGTCACCATTCTACCTTCTGCCTCTATGAATTTGTCTACTCTAGGAATCTCATATAAGTAGAATCATGCAATATTTGTCCTTGTGTCTGGTTTATTTCACTTAGCATAATGTCTTCAAGGTTCATCTACTGTAGCATGTGTCAAAATTTCCTTCCTTTTTAAGGCTGGATAATAGTCCATTGTGTATCTAAATGACATTTTGTTCATCCATTCATCGGTTGTTGGACACTTGAGTTGCCTCTACCTTTTAGTTGCTGTGAATAATGCTATTATCAACCTAGGAGTGCAAGTATCTGTTCAAGCGCCTGCTTTCAATTCTTTTGGGTATGTACCCAGAAGTAGAGTGGCTGAATTGTATGGCAATTCTATTTTTAGTTTTTTGAGGAACTGCCATTCTGTTTTCCATAAAGGCTACACCATTTTACATTCCCCCTGGCAGCACATAAGGGTTCCAATTTCTCCACATCCTCGCTAACACTTACTATTTTCTTTTTTTCTTCTTTTTTGGATAATAGTCATCCTAATAGGTGTAAGGTGGTATATCTCATTTGGGTTTTCTTGCATGGCCCCCTTACTCTTTTAATTTTAGATTTATAATTTATAGTAGTTTTGATATCTAGTACTCCTTCTTCCTATAGTTCTTTAGCAAAATTTTATTTGCTAGTCCCACATGTGGGAATTATTTTGTTACATTTCTCCTTATAAAATATTTTCTCTAGCTAGGGTTTTGATTGGAGTTGCATTTAACATATAAATTAATTTAGAATGAACATTTGAAAAATAAAATTATAGACTTCCTGTCTAAATCTTCCTTCATCTCTCTTCTTCTTTTATATGTCTAAGTTTATTTTTTTTCTTTTATTAGTTACACACAAACCTTGTTAAATTTGTTGCTTTGCGAATGGGATTTTAAAATTCTTATTTTTGTGATGGTTATTTCTTTCATATAGGAAATGTATATGTGTGAGCATGTGTTTGTGTGTGTATGTGTTTGTGTTATAACTGTCTATAGAGTAAAGCAATAACATAGTGAAAAGAACACAGTCTTTGGAGTTAGTCAGACTTGGGTTTGAATTCTAGCTCTGCTGCTAACCAGATTCATGACACTGAAAAAATTTTAGTGTAATGTTTTGCATGTAGGACTTCAATAAATGTTGACTGGTACTGCTGGATTTCCCTTTAAATAATTTTCCATTAATTTCTTTTCTAGTTACACAATGATATAATCTGTACTTAATGATAATTTATTTATTTATTTTTTGGAGACAGAGTCTCGCTCTGTTGCCTGGGCTAGAGTGCAGTAGCATCAGCCTAGCTCACAGCAGCCTCGAACACCTGAGCTCAAGCGATCCTCCTGCCTCAGCCTCCTGAGTAGCTGGGAGTATAGGCATGTCCTACCACACCTGGCTAATTTTTTCCATTTTTAGTAGAGATGGAATCTCACTCTTGCTCAGGGCTCAGAATGGTCTTGAACTCCTGAACTCAAGAGATCCTCCTGCCTTAGCCTCTCAGAGTGCTAGGATTACAAGCGTGAACCACCATGCCTGGCACTTAATGATAATGTTGAACTTTTTCCTTTCAATGTTTAAACCTCTTATATCCGTATTATTGCATTGGCCAGAAAAAACCTGTGGAACACTATTATATAATTATGTTAACACCATTCTTTCCAGGGGAATTTTATTCTGATTTTAAAAGAAATGCCTCTAGCTTTTCACTATTAAAAATAATCTTGGGGCTGGGCGTGGTGGCTCACGCCTGTAATCCTAGCTCTCTGGGAGGCCGAGGCGGGTGGATCCTTTGAGCTCAGGAGTTAGAGACCAGCCTGAGTAAGAGCAAGACCCTGTCTGTACCAAAAATAGAAAGAAATTAATTGGACAGCTAAAAACATATAGAAAAAATTAGCTGGGCATGGTGGCATGTGCCTGTAGTCCCAACTACCCGGGAGGCTGAGGCAGGAGGATCACTTGAGCCTGGGAGTCTGAGGTTGCTGTGAGCTAAGCTGACGCCACGGCACTCTAGCCCGGGCAACAGAGTGACACTCTGCCTCAAAAAAAAAAAAAAAAATAATAATAATAATCTTGGCAGTATTTTAAAACTGATACTCTTTATAGGCAGGAGATGTATATTTCAGTTCTCACTTTTTAAGTGTTATTAAATTAAAAGTCAATTATCTCGGAATATTTATACAACCTGAATAACTTTATTTATAAATTATAATATTAATGTTACCTAAGAAGAAAGATGAAATTAAGGATCAATCCTACCTGTAATATAGAGGCCATTATTTCCTCTAAAAATACCTGCCTCTCTATGAAGTCTTTATGAGTTCTCTTATGGATTTGAATACTGAAACGCAATTAACTTAATTTGCTTGGGGAGTGGGTTTGGTGGGGACATTTTCTTTTCACTGGCCTAATCATCAATTTCTTTATATTATAGAAATCTGTACCTTTTAAATCTGGTTTGGGTCTCACAGGTAAGTTTTTAATCTTTGATTCCCATATATAACAGAGCTTGGAACACTTAAGTTTTAAATAATTTTGTAATCTTAAACTAGGTATTCTTCTCCTTAAACTTTATTGTGGACAAGCACCAAAATAAGAATTAAAAATAGCACATACAATTTTTTAAGATGCTTTTTTTTCTCTCTTACTGTATTTTGAAAACTTCCCAATCTTAGGTAGCCTTATACCTCGTGATTGTCAATGGTTAGCATGCCATTCCATCATGCGGATACATTTTCATTTATGTACCAAATCTCTGTTAGTAGCCAGGTAGGTGTTTCCAGTTTTTCATAATGGCAAATAATCTAATGACAATCATCCTTAAAGGATATAATCCTTAGATTTCCAAGTTTCTGTTCAAGGCAATTGAAAACAGTATTATTTCCACAACAAAGTATAAGTATATCCATTTTCCTCAGCTTTGCCAAAACTAGGTATTGAAATTTTAAAATATTTTTTGCCAATTTGATAGCAGAAAAAAACTTACGGCATGTTTTAGTTTGCATTTCTTTTATTACACGTATTTATATGTCTTTTGTGAATTGTTTCTTCATATCCTTTGCCCATTTTGCAGTTGAGGTGTTCTTTTTTTTTTTTTTTTTTTTTTTTGAGACAGAGTCTCACTGTGTTGCCCGGGCTAGAGTGCTGAGGCATCATCATAGCTCACAGCAACCTCAAACTCCTGAGCTCAAGCAATCCTCCTGTCTCAGCCTCCCGAGTAGCTGGGACTACAGGCACGCGCCACCATGCCTGGCTAATTTTTTTCTATATATTTTTAGCTGTCTGATTAATTTCTTTCTATTTTTTTTTGGTAGAGACGGGGTCTTGCTCTTGCTCAGGCTGGTCTTGAACTCCTGAGCTCAAACGATCCGCCTCCCCCGCCCTTGGCTTCCCAGAGTGCTAGGATTACAGGCATGAGCCACCACACCCAGCCGAGGTGTTCTTTTTGATATTGATTTGTAAGAGTCAGTAGAGCATGGTGATTACGAGCAAAAGCATGGAACTCAAAAACACCTACCTTCAAATCATGATTTTGCTACTTATTAGCTATAAGACCCCTGGCATGTTACTTCTTGGCCACTCAGTGTCTCTGTTTCTTTATTTTAAAAGTGGAACTAATTGTATCTCCCTTATAGGATTATGGTGAGATAGTGTGTGCAAAGTGCTTAGCATGTCTTATACTCAATAAGGGATCAATAAAGCATAGCTTTTATTGTATTGAGGCCCTTAATTAACTCTGCCTTTAAATATGCTTTTTTCCTAGTTTGTAATTTCCATTTCAGTTTAGCCTACAGTGGTTATTTTTTTTTTCTTGGATATGTTTAAAATCGCTATGTAAATGAAAACACACACCTTTTCCTTTAGTTTATTTGTTTTTCTTCAAAAACTCTTCCATAGATCAGATTCATATTTAATCTCTTGCAAAGATCAGATTCATACTTAACCTACTTTTCTTCTGGTTCTTTAATCATTTCATATTTTACATTTGATTCTTTAATCCATTTGGAGTTAGTTTTTATCTTTAGTGCAAAGTTGGTATTTGTTGTGACTTCTTTCCCCCGAGATCATTCCAACAATATTGACTAATCTATCCTCTTCCCCGCTGATTTGAAGTGCCATTTTCATCACGCACCAGATACTTCCAGGCTTTCTGACTCCATTGATGGATCTGCTGCTGTACTGTACTCTAACGTGGTACATACATGTGTACATTCTAGCTTTATTGCCTCATGTCCGGAAGCTCTCATCCCTTTTCCGCTCAACCCCGTCTATTATTTGTCTGTTATTTTCACAACAGCACGTTTGCTCCTGTGTGTAACTGCAGACTTGGATCACAGCCTGATCAGGATTGAAATTGTTCTGTCACTTCATACAGTGCAGTGGGGAGAACTGGGCTGTGGACTCGGAGGGCTTGGGTTCCAACCCGGCGTCCCCATGGCAGCTGCTGCAGTTGAGCACGTTATTCACTGTGAGCCTTGGGCTCTCTGCCGAAGTAACCGGGAGAAAGCCAGCACTCTCACCAAATTCATCTGAAATAATGGGACCAAGCTGACAAATGTTGGAGTCGAATCATTCAGATTTATACCTTTCTGTAAAATAAGCCGTCGTTTTAGTGACTACGAGAAGAAATTCGTAACTCAGTATTTTGGTTATAACTGTTTTATCATGTGTGATGTCACCACACTATAATTTTATAACATTAGGGAAGATTATGAACAACTTTATTTTATAGCAACCTATTTGCATGCACATGCACACATATATAAATCCAGCTATATGCTCATCAACAAATGATTGTCATCGTGTAGCAGTTTAGAAATAATGACCTCGATGTGGCACTAGTCTGTAAAAAAAAAGGTCACATAGACAATTTGATATAACCTTAACATTTTTATTGGATTGTAAAATATAACTATTAAGCATCTAATTTTAAAATATACAATAGGAACTACAGTTTATTGTGTACTACCATGGGCCAGATGTCTTATTTGAATGCTTTATGCACGTCTTTTCTTTTAATCCTCATGACAGTGCTGTGGGTGGTTATTACATCTGTTTTGTAGGTGAAGAAAGTGAGGCTTGCTGGAGTTAGACAACCGTACCAATGACACAACGGGAAAGCGAGAGAGCTGGGCTATCTGACTTCCCAGTCCATACTCTTTCCACTGTAATCTGCTGCTGTAAAGTGCTTTTGCAGTCCTCATTTTGCTTTATAAAATCTAATTTCTGAGAAATTGGACAAGAGAGAAACACTATTTTTAGCTGAAGCTTGAAACTTGGATTTCAACGTAGGAACAAAGCATGATCTGATACACAAGTCTGTGGATGTAAATCCTTAGAAAACCTGGAAGAAGAACTGGTGCAATCATAGTGTAAAGATAAGTTGTGAAGAACAGGAATAGATGTACTGCAGAGAGAGCTGCGTGTTTTAAAATTTGTATTACTGACCGGGCGCAGTGGCTCACGCCTGAAATCCTAGCACTCTGGGAGGCCGAGGAGGGAGGATCACTTGAGCTCAGGAGTTCAAGACCAGCCTGAGCAAGAGTGAGACCCTGTCTCTGCTAAAAATAGAAAAATTTAGCCAGGCCTAGGGGCACACGCATGTCGTCCCACCTGCTTGGGAGGCTGAGGCAGGAGGATTGCTTGAACACAGGAGTTTCAGGTTGCATTGAGCTAGGCTGACACCCCGGCACTCTAGCCTGGGCAACAGAGCGAGACTCTGTCAATCAGTCAATCAATAAATAAAATAAAATTTGTATTACTGATATTGCCTATCACATTCTCTAGATGCTTGCTTGAAATCCTTGACTTTGATAAGAGATATTTAGGGCAATAGTCACTTCACATAAGGATTTAATGAAACTGATTTTTCCTTATAACAAAATTATTTAATGTTTATTGTAGAAAACTTAGAAAGAAGAGATAAGCAGAATGGCAAAAGATACAATTCTTTCTAATACCACTATCTGGAAATAACCATTGTTTAACATTTTTGGTGTCCACCCCTGCCGTCTTTTTGTATTTATATGTGAATATAATTTTTTGTTTGTTTGTTTACAAAAATAGGATTATGTATTTGTAGCTGGCTTTTTTCACTTAAAAATGGATCATGAACTTTTTCAATGAAATGAAATAATCTTGCGATAATTTTAATAACTGTAAAGTTTTTGTTTCATGGCTATATGATAAATCTAGTAGTTAATTTCAGATTCTTAAACAGATTACTTCCAATTGGCTTTACTTTTAGGATTATCACAAGTGTGTTTTATGATAATATCATCTGATACTGACTTAATCCTGTAAGGTCTTCTCACTCCATTGTGTCTACACAGAGGCTCTTATATCCCAACATCCTAGTTTACAATTCTGATGAAATTGTCCAGTTTACAGAATATTCCTTATACTTGGGCAGATAAACTTTAAGCTTTGAAGGTTGTATTGTTAGTTTGCTTGGGCTGCCATAATAAAATACCACAGACGGGGGGGCTTCAACAACAGCTTATTGTTGCACAGCTCTGGAGGCTGAAAGTCTGAGACCAAGATGTCGGCAGCCTTGGTTTCTCCTGAGACCTCTCTCCTGGGTTTGCGGACAGCCGTCTTCTCCCTGTGTCTTCACCTGGTCTTCCCTCTGGATGTATCTGTGTCCTAATTTCCTTTTCTAAAGACACCTGTCGTATTGGATTTGGGCCCACCCTACTGACTTCATTCTGCTTTAGTCACCTGTCTCCAAGTATAGTCACCTTCTGAGATCCTGAGTGAGGAAGTCAACACAGGAATGCGGGGGAAGGGACAGAGCAAGGACACAATGCAGCCCGTAAGAGAGGCATACGCTGGCTTTATTTGAAAAAGTCTCACCGAAGAGGCAACTCGTAGTGTGGCTTGCAAAGTTTTCATGACATTTATTGTTTAAAACATATAACCAATCATTAGCCTGTAAGACCTGCTGGGGCAGGGATTTTGTGTGCTTTGTTTACTGTTGTTTGTAAAGCCAGAAACAGCATCAGTGCCTATCGATTGTTGATTTAGTGCATAAGTGGATGTCAAGTTTCTTTAGTAAGATGAAGATTTTATTTTCAGTTTGTATCACTATATCTATTTTAAAATATCTTATTGAGCATGGACTCTCATAAGAAAGTGCTGGAAATTACTAAGTATTATAAAAGTAAGAGATAGTGGGTAAAATCATTCCAATTCCCTACTTTCCCATGTGAAATGGCACACAAGCACTATGTCTGATTTTATTTCTTTCTAAGAGAGAAAGAGTTTTCTATCTAGTAGGATATGTACATTGTTATTTTCAGTATTTACCAGTTGGCAGTGTTTTTCATGGCTATGTAGTCTTCGTGTGAGTTACTACAACTTCTTCAGCAGGTTTCAGAGTTGAAAACTTTGGTATGATCCTTTGACCTGGGAACATGGGGGTCCATTCTACGAGTGAGATGACCAGTGGCCAGCCCGTGTGGACACAGCCATTGTTAGAGTGGAGCGCTGTCAGTGGTCCCCACGTGCAAGCACCACTTAAGGGTCTGTTTGACAGAAGCTGCAGAAATGTTACTTTGGTTCTGCATCGTACTCAACTGAACATATAAAGATACGCATACATACCACCTATTGCAGAAGTATTTATTTTACTTATTTGTACCCTGGTTCGTGAATGAAGAACTCCATCCTGCAAAGAAACATTGACTTATAAATAGAAGTCTTTTAGGCAAAGAAAGAATCTTCATCCAATGAGAGTAGAGCAGTTTTTTCTAATTTCTGTCTTCTTGTCCTAAGGCAGAAGGAGGGTCGACTGGCCCTTCCCGTGTCGCCTGAATTAGATAATTTTAAAATTCTAGTTAAGCAATGAACTTGTGTCATGAAGGGAAGGCTTGGCAGAGTTATTTAACCTTCCATGTTATCCTGAATAGGTATATCTTTGTAACAAGGTGTATAGCTTAGAAGTATGCTAACAATTCATCAATCCAAAACCCATTGAAGAATCAGGAAAGAAGCAACTCTTGGCTTCTGGGCAGTAAAAGGAGATGCTGGTCCTCACGCTGACTTTGACACATTTCTTACAATCTTGGTTATCCAGTTTCCTAACCACTGCAGATTAGAAATGATCAGTTAGAAAGGGAAGAGGAGGTTGCTATTGGCAGGCACACTGAGTTCAGAAAAAAAGTGACAAGGGACAGCCAGAGAGTGAGGGAGGAGAAATAACAGAAAGCAGACAGAAAAACTCAACTTGGAATTTACTGTGGAGTCATATAGTATGCTAGCAAATAGATACAACATGCCTCAAACATGGACAATTTCTTCAGATTGTAACCGTCTTGTGGCTCAGTATAAATATTATTTATAAAAAGTAATCATTGTGTGACAATCCAGTATGACATTAGAAGTTTATGTTCATATCATTTTGTTCACAAATTAACTTTCTGATTTTTAGAAAAGGGAGAAAAAGCAAGGCAGCGTGTACTACATTTTAGAAAAAAAATTCTTCTTTGAATGATTAACATTTAAAGTGAAATACCCTCAACCACCAGAAAGAATGCATTCCTTAAGTCATCTGGGTAACTGGGGTAATAATGTATTCAGGTGACAGAAGCTGTGCTAAGGTGTTCACAGTAGCCTGTCCCTGTGCCTGGGCACTGCTTGTCCGAGAGAGTTTAACTGGCTGCATTACTAGGAGATTTTGAAATTCCAAATGACATCTCAGCCCCTGCCTCCCAGCCTTCTGCTTTGCTTGCACACCCTAGGCAAACCCTTCCTCCAGACGCTTCCTTTGTGCCCCCACCCCTTTCCAGCTCATTCCCACCCCTCCTCCCTGCCTATTCTACCTCTGTACACTTTGCAAAATATGTTTGTTAAGAGCCTGCATCTTTCCTAAAGCGGCAGGTAAAACCAACAAACCAATCTAAAAAAAGACAGCCTGCCAACATGCAGGACCCCGTGCTCGTGCCAGAATAGGGAAATCATCTGCCAAGACAAGTCCCTACTCCCAGGAGACATGCCCTTCTCTGAGGCTTTGGAACCCCTTCCTTGTTCTACGAAACTCCAACTCTCTGTCTTCTGCACAGCACTTCCCCTGCCGCCCACCCTGATGGCAGCTCGTTTTGTCTTTAGAGAGAGCGCTTCCTTCTAGAGCCTTTGCTGAAGAAGGTTCACAGCAAGGACGTGGAGGCTGTGAGCGTGTTCTCTGCAGTCCGTTCTCACCGTCCCGTCCAGCCTCCCTCCTCCCCCATCAGCCAGCTAGGGCTGTGGCGGGGAAGAGCCACAGACTCGGCGCTTAAACAGCAGAGGCTGTTTCCTCGCAGTTAAGGGGTTTGGGAGTCGGAGATGGAGGTGTCCCCGGGCTGGTTTCTCCTGAGGCCTCTCTCCTTGGCTCGCAGATGCGCATCCTCTCCCCGTGTGCACACACGGTCCTGCCTGTGTGCGCCTGTGTCCTCATCCCTTCTGAGGAAGACACCAGATGGGCTTAGGGCCCATCCCAATGACTTTATTTTACCTTCTTCACTTCTTTAAAGGCCCCGGCTCCAAAAACAGCCACTTGCTAAGGTCCTGGGAATTAGGGCTTCAACACGGGGATTTGGAGGGACCAGGGTTAGGATTTCTGCTCCAGCTCAGAGAGTCCTGGAGTTCTGCCCCGAGGGCTCCATCCCTGCGTCTCGCACCCTCCACACCACCCGCTTTCCCAGCACTTTCCTCGCCCCCCGGTCACTAAGCCTGCAAGCCTGCTGTCGGCCTGAGTCCTCCTGCCCCCACCCGCCCAGCCCCTTTCCTGCCTTGTCGCGCTGGCTCCCTTCGGCCTGGTCTTGCCCACACTGGCACCCAGTCCTGTCCGGAGTCCAGAGGTCCAGAGGTTTCTGGACCCCATTGCTTCTGTGTCTGCCTTGCTTGTGGAAGTTTCCACCTGCCACTCATCATCCCCACTCTAAGTTTTCTCCTCTCTGTGGTCTCCACGGCATTGGAAGGGAGCTGGGACAGAGCTGAAGTCTTTTAGCACCAGTTCCTGCCTTCGTCCCTCCTCGGCCTCAGCCCTGGGCCTCTCCCCTCGCGCTCCTCGCTGCTGCTTTGCACGTGCAAGACCATCAGATACCAGCGTCCACAATGTGCGTTCTTCTCACTAATATTTCTCGGTATGTTCCTACTACTCTTTTTCCCTTCCTTCTCATCTTAGAATATGAAGTATCCCTCATTTCTTTCTTAGGCTGGTCTCTCTACCTTTTCTCCTCTGCCACAGACTCTCTCTCTCTCCCCCACCCCCCACATATGTTTTCCGTTTCATATATGTGTATTTGCTCCCTCTCTGGATTTACATTCCTTTCCTGTTGATGTAAACTGGGTGATTCACCCATTTTAAAACCCCTTCCCCAGACTCTGATCCTCCTAGAGATAATTTTAAGAAATCTATTTATCTTTATTTTTTTAAGAGATGGGATCTTGCTGTGTTGCCCAGCCTGCCTCAGCTTCCCAAGTAGCTGGGATTATGGGTGTGAACCACCAAAACCAGCTCCTAGAGATAATTTTCAAGGCACTTTTGAGCAGGGCTTCTCAACCTCGGCACTGTTGGCATTTGAGGCCAGAATAATTCCTTGCCATGGGGGCTTTCCCTGGCCTTTACTGACTAAATGCCAATCACACCTTTCCCCTAATTTGTGGTAGCCAAAAACATCTCCAGACAATTACCAAACATCCCTGGGTTTAGAATCACCCAGGAGAGAACTGCTTGTGTAGACATTAGGAGTATGGACTCTGCTAGTCTCTAACCTTGCTGTGCTGGGGTACGTTGGAGTCTACAAAATACCCAGCTACAGCTTCAGAATTTATTCTACACATATGGAACGTAATACTTGGAGAACAGAAAGAGGTTTGTCCTTTATGTTCATGTGAGGGAGGGATAATTGCAAACCAAGTTAGCAATACTTAAAAATGTACATTTACTTATCTTTCCAATTAAATCCTTGTTAAACAGCTGCATAGACAATAATGGCCCTTCTGCAAAACTCCAGGAGCATTTTATTGAGATTAGTCAAGACAATCGAGAAGGCATTTTTTTTTTAATGAGTAAACTATTAATTCTGAATTGGCTGATAACAACAATGATGACCACCACAGTAAAAGAGCGTGGGCTCTGGGACTGCATCTCAGCACCACCATGTACCAGCCTGGTAACTCTAGGGCAGGTGAGGAACCTCGCTGCTTCAGTTTGCTGAGTTGCAAAACGGGGGTGATCCGGGCACCTACCTGACTGAGGGTGGAAAGGGTGGAGCAAGACCATACAGAGAAGGCCCTGGAACCACGTTCAATGGTCGCTGCTGTTTCTATTTTCCTTTCTCTCCCTTCCTTTCTCACCTAGCTTCTCACCAGAGCAGGGGCCTTCACTTCCTCTTCTCCTCCTCCTCACTCTTTAACCCCTTGCTTTCTGGCCCTTGCCTTCCCCACTCACAACTGGCTTTCTCAGTTCTCACCTTTTTTTCCTGCTACTTGCTTTGTTTCTCTCTGTCTGAACACTGTAGACCACCTTTTCCCTTGGCAGTTCTGCTTCTTCCAAGGAAAAAGAGAGGGTACTCCCTCTTCTTTTCCCACCAAACTGCAGGCATTCCCCTGGGTTCAGCGCTAGCCTTTGTCCATTGTCTTGTCCCTAGATATCTCTCTAGGCCTCCCTCCTGAGGCCACCTCCTGTCCTCTTCCACACATCACGGCCCCGCCCACAAGGCATGCCACTGGCCAGTTGCCCCACCCTCCACCCAGCCATCCAGGCCCACACCTGGGCTGGAGAATCAGCCTGCCGAAGTCCCGGCTTCTCACTCCACAGCCAGTGGGGACCCAGCACGGGCAGTGGGTGGTGGACTGCATCTCTTCAACGCTTCCCGCCTGCGCCCCTCCTGCTCTGCCATCAGTCATGCTAACACCACTGTGGCAGTTTCTCTTCTTTTGTTGCCGCACACCTTGGTCGGTGCTCCAGAGGGATTGTTTCCCTTTCTCCCAGTACTCAGTTGATCAAGTTCTATTGATTCTATGGCCTAATTATGTCTCAAACCAATGCATTCTTCACTCTGCAGCCAGCACCTTACCAGGTCCTTATTCTTCCTTAGCTGAACCCTTCTATTAGTTACTAACTTGCCTCCCTGGCTCATCTTGCCATCCTTAGACCCTCCTCCACAGGACCAGGAGGAGGCCCCGTATACCCTCCTCCTCGGCCCTTTCCTGGCCTCCCTGTTGGATGACATCCAAGTCCGCTGTGAGGTGCACAGCACTCCTGGCGATCTGGCCGCTGGCTATTTCTGCAGCCCCGTCTCAAGCTGCTCCCCCCGCTCCCTGCTGCAGCCACCAGGAGGTATTTGCAGTTCGGGAAACTGACTTTGTTTTGTGCCTCTGTGCCCTTGGGCTTGCTGCTCCCTGCCCCCCGACTGCAGTGCTCTGCCCCTCCTCTGTGCCTGGGGGACGCCTAGACATCTTATGAGACTCTGCAGACTGTGTCCCCTCATCCAAGTTGCCCTCTCCAACATCCACATCCTTTTTCTTCATGATCCTCTTCCATGGCCTAGCTCTGTTTTCCATTTATTTCTGCCTCAAGGCTCAACATCACCTACTCTATTGCCTTCCACCTCAAAGGGGTAGTCACCTCTGACTCTCATTTTTGTCATTCTCTCAGCCACTTGGCTAAAACCCAGGCATCATCTTAGCCCTGATTTCTTCACTGCCCCCTCATTCCTGGTCCAACAGGTGCTTTTATGCCCGTTCTTCCTCTGAAGTGCTTCTTGATCTTTTCTTCTCCGCCCCTTCTGCCCACACCCTAGTTCAGGCCCTCAGTACCCGAGCGTTTCCATGGTGATATCAGAGTTCTCTGTGGGACAGCCTCAGCTTATTGGCCTTTTAGTCTCATCACCTGACTATTTCTGTGCATGTTATAATTCAGCTGTGCTCGAATCCTTCCTGATCTTGGAGTTGGACCCATAATCCGGTACAATAATGCCTTTGCATCTGCTGTCCTTATTCCCCGTCTTCATCTACTAAGTATCTAGCCATTTTCCAAGGCCCCAATGCATCGCTTTCTCCATCGTGAAGCTTTTCCTGATCACTCTTATTAGAAGTGATCTCTAGGCCGGGCGCGGTGGCTTACACCTGTAATCCTAGCACTCTGGGAGGCCGAGGCGGGCGGATTGTTTGAGCTCAGGAGTTTGAAACCAGCCTGAGCAAGAGCAAGACCCCGTCTCTACCAAAAATAGGAAGAAATTAATTGGACAGCTAAAAATATATAGAAAAAATTAGCCGGGCATCGTGGCGCATGCCTGTAGTCCCAGCGACTTGGGAGGATGAGGCAGAAGGATCGCTTGAGCCCAGGAGTCTGAGGTTGCTGTGAGCTAGGCTGACGCCACGGCACTCACTCTAGCCCGGGCAACAAATTGCGACGCGGTCTCAAAAAAAAAAAAAAAAAAAAAAAAAGAAGTGATCTCTTTGCTCTGAACTCTTGGATTTTGTACCTATTTGATGCTTCTGATACATGTTGGTTTTCATTTCATGATCAATTATTTTGAATGCTTTTTTTTTTTTTTTTTTTTGAGACAGAGTCTCACTCTCTTGCCTGGAGCGAGTGCCGTGGCGTCAGCCT
>CAUYSK010007193.1:0-61409 GCA_963575035.1 Avahi laniger | reverse complement strand
CTGTAGTCCCAGCTACTCGGGAGGCTGAGACAGTAGGATTGCTTGAGCCCAGGAGTTTGAGGTTGCTGTGAGCTAGGCTGACGCCACGGCACTCGCCCCAGGCAAGAAAGTGAGACTCTGTCTCAAAAAAAAAAAAAAAATACACAAAACAACAAAACCCAGCCGGCACTGCTGCGCGCCTGCAGTCTCAACTACCCGGGAGGCTGAGGCAGAAGGATCGCTTACAGCCCGGGAGTTGGAGCTTCCACCGAGTTACAATGATATCGCTGCACCCAGGGACACCGAGTGACACTCTGGCTCAACAAAAGAACCCAAAGCAACTGAACACTGGCCTTGCAAACCCCCGCCCCTTATAAATCTGAAAAAAATAAATAAAAAAAAGAATAAGGACTATCTCCACATACTGCCATGGAGTGATGGCCAGCATATGTAATTGAGTAAAGAAAGTAAGGTAAAATTATATGCAAATTATATCTCAATAAGTAATAATAATAACTTTTTAAAAAGTCAGAAAAGTAGCACAGTATGCTACCCTGTATCTAAGAAGAAATAAATATATATATTTTCAACAATGACAAAAACATTTTAAAGGGCTATATATGGGGAGAAGGCAACAGGGTGGAGGAGACAGGGATAGAGACTGGGTTTCTCTGATATACCTTGTTTTGTAGATCTGATTTTAGAACTATGTAAGTAGTTTACATAAGTAGAACCAAAATTAATTTTAAAAAGCATTCCTTAAAAATCAAAAGCAAATAAAAGAATCTATCTGCACTAACAGTGAGTTAGTAGTATAATCACAGAAAACAACTGTCTCAAACAACTTTAAACCACAACAATTTTATTGTATAGCCCCAGTGAGATATACCCTAAAGACAAAAAAAAGAGCTGAAAAATAGTTCCATTTTCATATTAATGGCAACAATATCGATGTTGTTATTTTAAGATTGTGTGTAAAGCATTGAGGGACAAAGCAAGTGTTGGTGAATTTGGGAACTGAAATATTTGGTTGGGTGAAAAAAACAGATGTAAGTTATGAAGTTATGTAAAAATACTGAGGGCCTCTATTTGAATTGGAAGTATTAGTATAAACAAAGAATGAATTTAACTTTAAATATATAAGTTGTATTTCCTTTCTGATAGAAGGCCCTCAAAACAAGGACCAACCCAGTAGCGATGAGCACCCCTGGCACCCTGACTGTGGTTTCCAATTGCCATTTCCCCTCAATAGACACTGGAACTCCTTGAAGAACGGTCTCATTCTCAGCCTGGGCAAGGAAATGTACAAGATGTGCTTTGATATCTTGTCATATCATAAACTCAAGAAGCTATCAAAATCTCTAAAGAGTATATTAAAAGGAGGTGAAAAGACTCCCACTTGCCAAAGATGAGACAATTTGAGCATGCGTAAAACTAATAACTACAATGGACTGCAGTAAACTGAAGTACATAAAATATGTTTAAATTCATGATTTCATAATGATGGTTTTTTGGAGTTTTGTTTGTTTGTTTCCAGAGATAAGAACTCATTCTGTCACCCAGGTTGGAGTGCAGTGCCACAATCACAACTGACTGCAACCTCAAACTCTTGAGCTCAAGTGATCCTCCTGCCTCAGCCTCCTGAGTAGCTGGGACTACAGGCAGACACCACCACACCCGGCTAATTTTTCTCTTCTTTGTAGAGACAGGGTCTTGCTCTTGCTCAGGCTGGTCTCAAACTTCTGAACTCAAGCGATCCTTCCACTTTGGCCTCCCAGAGAAAAATTTTTTGTAGAGATGGGGTCTTGCTGTGTTGCCCAGGCTGGTCTTGAACTGCTGGCCTCAAACAATCACCCACCTTGGCCTTCCAAGAGCTGGGAATACTGGCAGAAGCCACCAGTACACCCAGATTCATAATGATGTTCTCAAAAATTGGTCACTCTTGGGAGGATTCCAGGTAGCCAACTCACCAATTTAAAAAATGGTAATAAAGAGAAATCCTTCACCATGCCTTTCCTGTAGGAACCATAACTGGCCACACGGTTGATGAAGCAATTTCTCTTATAGAATTGGTCTACCTCATAAATGAAGAAAGGAATGACAAAGTTCTAATATTGCCATTTTGCAACTCCTAATGACATGATGGATTAGTCAATGATCAATAATGACTTAAAAATATCACCAAAGAGAAAGTTTACAACATTCCCAGAGAAGGAGGCCTGCAAAAATAAACACTGAACTTCAATCTGATGAGGCCTCTAGATGAACTGACAATTTACAGGGCAGTCAGTGAACAGAGGAGCCTGCTACATAGCACTTCAAGGGTACAATCAGCCAACCCAGACTGGGAAATGCACAGGCCAAAAACGTCCAGTTTCTTCAACAAGTCTATTGCTAGGAGGAAGAAAAGAATGAGAGAAAGAACCTGTACATTACAAGAGACATTAAAGAAATCAACCAATATAACGTATGGGCTTTATTTCAACCCTGATTTTTAAAAGTAAACTTACTTTTTAAAAAATGAGACATCTGGGGGATTCCAAGCTGTTTTGGCACTGGCCGGAGGCTAGGAGTTTCTGTGTTTTAAGTAAAGACCACATAACAGCCCAGAACCACAGGGGTGGACCCTCCAGTTGGTTCTTTTCTTGTCACGGCCACCTCTTCCCTTCCCTCCCAGCCTCCCAGCCTCCCCTCCTACGAGGCTGACCCACCCCAGAGAACCGGAAGAGTAGAGGGTTTAGCAGTTCACAGCGGGGTGCCAGACCAGAGGCTCTCTGAAAGCAGTTCCAGTTCAGGCTCTTACCCATCTAGAGCACAGATTTTGGCATTATTCAGGATGTCCCCAAATGGACAAGTTCTGCTTGTGTGATATGAGTTGATGTTTCTCATCCCATCTGGGCCTGTGATTTGGAAGAAGTGTATGGGATGGTCCACCAAATACCACCACCAAAATCACCAGCCACTGGAATAACTGTAAACCGTGTAATGTGGGACTCCATTTTGAAAAAAGGTAAACCCTGTCCTAAGGCCCTGAATGTTCTTAAGTCAGAAGACCTAGAAATTAGCCAATATCCCCACCTATGCCTTCTATAGTCTCTTAAATCACTCAACCTTTCTCAAATTCACTTGCTTTTTCTGCAAGAAGGTATAATAACACCTTATCTACACAAAAGCAGGAACCAAACTAAGTGATCTCTTGAGGGCCCTTACTGCCCTGAACGCTTTGGCCTTATCAGATGGAGAAAACTCCTTATGTCAGGGAACAGAATACACAGAAGGGCCCAAGGAAAGGCAAGAATGGGCAAGTCAGAAAGAGCCACTGGACACAGGAAGCCGAGGGGGCTGAAGCTGGTAGGCAGCTAATAATGACAAAAACCTAACATTTACTGAGTTCTTACTACATGCCTTGTGCTAGGCTAAGTCCTTCGCATGTATCATCCCATTTACTAGCCCCAACAACCTAATAGGTTACAACCCTCCACTTCCTTCTCTCAAAGCAACCTCGCTCCCTCTTCTCAGTAACATGTCTCTTACGTAGTTCCTATTTCAGATCCCAGTTATATGTAATAACTGAAGTTTTATGCAATGTATAGCAAAGATGCTGAGGGACTGTCCCAGTCTAAGGTGGAAGGTCTGAGGTCATTGGAGCGCCAAGGACTCTCATGACACAATGAACAAAGGTTCTTCCATCTAACACATAAACAGAGGCCTGTCTAAAGGAATTTGTCATCCTGGCAAAAGATGCCCAGGGGATGCCAAGCTTTTCCAGCCAGAGCTTTGTGTTTGGCATGAGCCATGATCAGCCATTGCTCCCTTCCCAGTGGCTTATCTGGCCATCCACTATCTTGGGTCCTTTTTTACAAGAACTCCAGCAAGCAATACATGAACCACATTTCTAAACAAGGCCTTGTTCCACCTCTTACAATTTTATAATAAATGAGTGAGACTGAAAGTTGAGTGCAATTATTTGCAAACAGTCACAATGTCATTGGTTATTACAGAGCAACTGCATTTTCTCCATCATTTCCTGGCAAAGGTCATGCCTTAAGGATTCAATAATGGCACAATGATAGTGACAGAAAAGGAGAGGAATTTACATGGGAGGCAAAGATGCAAACTATATTATGTGGATTCTGTCTGTCCCCGATGAACACATTGGAACTGTGTTCCCATTAATTTGGCCACAAATGAAAGTAACCCCCCAAAGCCATATAATTAACAATGGAGCTTAACTCTGCAGCTATAAGCAGTCACATCTAGGATGATTTCAGTGAATCGAGGAAGCAATAATGGAGCACATGACCTTATTGCTTGATTGTGTCTCCTTGCTATGGATATTCAGGACGATAAACATGTGCTTCTGCAAACTGGACACTGCTGGTCGCTTCAGTCCTCTGTGAAGATCCGTGACACGCAGGAGCATGCAGTCGCGCCAGGGCTCAGGCACGCATGGCGCCGCCTGGCCGGTGTGGCTGGGTGACGGGCACTGACCACCCAGCTTCCCAAAGCAGCTTTCTGTTTTGCAGCAGGTGGTCCCACAGGCAGGAACTTATGGGAAACACTTTTTAAGAAAATTATATTTCTTTGGGAAAATTTCCCCTCAAAAAAGCCAATATCTAACCCTGTAATAAACATGATGAAAATGTAAAATGATTGAGAAAGTGATGATTTTCAGCGATTATAAATCAGGGCCAATTAGAGATTGGCATTGTGATCTTGATGACAGCTCAGTTCTGTTAACCTACACTAAATGCAGATATTTGAAAAGAGATTTGAGAAACTGTTTCAGGAAATGTTTCCGGCCAGCTCAAACATTTCTCACAGAGTAAGATACAAAACTTCAGTGAAAGTAGGAACAGCGGTTAGTTAACTTGTGGTACAAGAATACAAACAGGAAGCAGCAGCCTCTCGACATAAATCCAATTGAGAAAGGTCTAGAAATCCCGGAGAAGTATGTATGTATCGTCCACTTGGAAGATTTACAAAGACCTCTGGTGCCTTTTGTAGAGGTCGGGCGAAGGTCAGCTCTCCTTCCTGCGAGCACGGCCAAGGGGTGACACGTCCACCTCGCTTCACTGCAGTGAAATTCCTGCATCCAGCGCCACGCAAGTGGATTTTGGGGGCCAAAAGATTCTGAACACCCCAAAACAAGACTGTCTTGTCGGGAAGATGAGACGGAGGGATGTCGCTGGGAGAGGCAGTCAGCCTGCCAAGCACAGTGGCCCTCTCCAGCGGGGAAGTCTGGATTCATCTTCCAGGAGCTCGTCCTCCTCCTGCCTAGACATCGCCTGCCTTCCTCCTTGATTCATTGTTTTACTCTTGTTTGATGATATCCTGATTTATCACATTTATGTCTTTTCTTGTCTCTATCAGTGTCCTTTTGGATATAAGTTTGATGTACATAAATAATAATAATGGCTACCAAGTACTGACTAGGATATTCCAAACAATTTATTTAGTTTTCATAGCTAGTAAGCGGTAGACTCAGGGTTCAAACCCAAGTGGGAAGGAGGCTGTGGCAGGACTTGTTCTGGTAGTAAGTTGCCTCTGACGGTGTGCAGGTCGTTCGTATCACTCTCTTGGCCGTCGTCAGTTAGAGCATTAACAGTTTACAGAAACTGCCAAGCTGAGCGGAAGGAGGATTAACTACCTCACACACGCGCGCACGCACACACACACACACACACACACACACGCTTGCGTGCACGCGTGCGCACACAACACACACACACACACACACGCTCGCGTGCACGGGCACACACACACGCGCACGCACAGGTGGGCGCACACCCTTTATTCAGCTGCGTTACTTCATCCTTTCAACCAAACGTGTTGCTGCCCACCGCGCGCCGGACACGGGCACTCGTAAACAAGTCAGGCGTGGGCCCTGCCCCTTTGGAGCTTCTGTTTTCGCTCCTGCCAATCCCCTGGGTATGTCTTAAGTGATAACTTCTCCAATAGGCAGTCCTGGTCACCCTACACTCAGTGAGGCCACCTCCCTATACACCCTGCACTTTTCCTTCGTAACAGCCATCCCCCTTTATTTGTTCAATGTCTTTCTTCTCATTGTCCTGTGACCTCCATGGGGACAAGATGGGCTGTCCTGTTCACCGCTGTGGCCAGTGTCTCGTGTAGCACCTGGCGCCCAAGAGAAACTTAGTATGTGTTGAATAGACGTGAACGAGCAATAGGAACAGGCTTTCGCAAAGGTTAAGGAAGATGGCGCAGGGTTGGTGACCAGCCAATATTCAGCTGCTCATCAGTCTCTGTGCCCCAGAGGCTAATCCTGCTTGACAGAAACCAGCAGCCTGGTTCCAGCCTCCCTCCCCCGGCACACGCCTTCTGCTGTCTGCCTTGCCAGTGAGGTCTGCCCAGGCCCACCTTGGCCTGCGGGCAGGACAAGCAGGTGGAAGCTTGCCTTACACAAGGGACTAATTAATCCTAAACACCACGCCTGTGCGCACCCACCCAATGCAGGTGTCCCTTTGATCACAATCTCTAGCCCTGGGTTAAACTTCAAGAGAGTCAACAATACCTGGAACAAATGACCACATCCCTGCTCCACCCCTCACGGTGTGGGGATTGCCTGGAGACAGTGGCTTTCCTGCTGTGCCCTGCAGGATAAGGTCACAGAGCTGGGAATAAGTGTGGTCTCTGAAAGAGAGGAACATTCTGGCAGCAGGCAGGCATAGGTGGGGTAAGTCTTCAGAGAGGGACCTGCAACTCAGAAAGGGAGGCTTGAGCAGGCAGAGGTGGGAACATCCATGTGTCCCTAACCCCTAGTGAGACTCGGGGAGTCTGCACGAAGGGAGACAGCAAGCCAGGAGAAAGGAGCAGTTCCTGCAGTGGCCTTTGGTGAACCAGGTCACCTGCTGCTCAGTCCTTCCATTCCCTTGTCTTAGCCCTAGGCCTTTGGGGAAGTCCTATTTAATTGTCCCAGGTCTCTGTGGTGCTGATGGCCTCTGCTGTGCTTGTTCTTAGGCATAAAGGGGCAGGAAAACCTCTGAGGACATGGCAGGGCTGGGAAGTCCAGCATGGAGATGCGCCCTCCCACGGCCCATCACAAAGGACGTGCCCGTATTTTGCTGTGGGAGGTTGCTGTCGATGTTGGCAGCATCCACACGAGCTGAGGAAGGCCTCTGACTCCATCCTCAGGAGGAGACGCCCTGAAGCAGAGTCAGCTCTGCAGGTCCATTGCCCTGGACCTAGGGCTGGTCTGCTCTTCACAGGCCCTGTCGCCCTGGGGAGTCTGGGGGCCCTGCCAGAGGAAGGTCCCCACCTGGTAGAGAAAGGGAACCTACTTTAGTCCCAGGGTCAAGAATCTTGTCCACAAGCTGCTTCCCACCCCAACGCCTCAGGCTCAAAGTCAAGGTTCCCCTCTTCTGTGTCGTGTGGCACCCCCACGCCCAATCCAGGGCACTTTTCCAGTTCCTTCATGAATTAGATCTCTCCTTTCCTGGCTCTGAAGGAAAAGGACTCAAATGACAAGCCACCACCCCTCCCCCACCAAATCCCTGTGATTAAAAACATTGGTCTTGTCCCGGCGTGGTGGCTCACGCCTGTAATCCTAGCACTCTGGGAGGCCAAGGCAGGCGGATTGTTTGAGCTCAGGAGTTCGAGACCAGCCTGAGCAAGAGCGAGACCCCGTCTCTACTAAAAATAGAAAGAAATTAATTGGACACCTAAAAATATATAGAAAAAATTAGCCGGGCATGGTGGCACTTGCCTGTAGTCCCAGCTACTCAGGAGGCTGAGGCAGGAGGATCGCTTAAGCCCAGGAGTTGGAGGTTGCTGTGAGCTAGGCTGATGCCACGGCAATCCAGCCCAGGCAACAGAGTGAGACTCTGTCTCAAAAAAAAAAACAACACAAAAAAAAAAAACAAAAAAAAACAAACAAAAAAAACATTGATACTTTGTTCATGTGTGAGTAACCAATATTCTACAGCTTCTTTTCTCTCTCCCGTGTGCACACACTTCTTCATTTTCCGACAAACATGTCTACCCTTCCTCAGTCTCCAGTTGAACGTCTGTGACTTCTGGGGGCAGGCCCTGTCCTTTCCAGCTCTCACTCTGGGCCTCAAGGTTAATGCTCTGTTAGTGGCATTTATGACCTCAGAGAAGAGTCCAGGATAGTGATGTGCTAGTGACCAGCTGGTGGGGGAGATGGAGATCCTTGATTCGTAGCAGTTACCAATTACCATGGTGTAAATACTCCCTTCCACGACCAGTTTCCAACCACCAACAGTTTACCAAACACCTTGTAAAATTCCTGAATTTTTAACATTCTCACCGGTCTGAGCCGGCTCCAGCAAACCACTAGTTCAGGGGAATCTGCAACTTCCCTGGGCCCCAAGATGTCTTGCTAAAATGAGTAATAGATCCCATGGAAGTGAAGGGAGGGAGGGGACCTCACGTGACCTTTCTGGCCACTGTTCCCTTGGCTCAGAAGACTGGAAAGAGTTAGGAAAGCTCTGGGTTCAAATCCTTGTTTGACTTTCGGCAAGTTTCAGCATCCAACTCTGCACAGTAGGGTTGATAAAACATACCTGTAAGATTACTTAGAGGACACGATGAGAAACCTAGATGAAATGCCTAACGTATACATGAAGCAAGTTCTTAACAAATGTTCTTTTACCTCTATCCCTATCCTAATTTTCCTGTATTTAAAAGAATCATTTTCCAAAGGTCCAACAAGAGGAGCCCAAACTCAACACTGTCAAGGTGAGGGCAGGTAAGTCAACCCAACTCACTCCAGTTTTGGCTTTAACTTTGGACTTCTTTGAGGAGTTCAGCTCTTTTTCCCTTCATGATTCTCCTCTGTCCTCATTCCAAGGGGTGAGTCTACCAAATTTTCTATAGCTGGAGTTTATGCCACCTGGCTACATTTTCCTCTGATATGGCAAGCTGTACCCAGAATCAGAAACCAGAGGCCAAAAGGGACACCACACAGGGCCAGAGCAAGGGCACTGGGCTTCATCAAGACTGCACCCCACACAGAGCACATGAGGCTTGCTGTGGGCCCCAAATGCCTCCCACATCAAAGCAGGTCCCATAATTAATAGTGTCACCAAACACTCATGGGGATTTATGGTACAACTGTATAGCAAGAGGCTGTGGCCTGGCCAGGCATGGTGGCTCACGCCTGTAATCCCAGCACTCTGGGAGGCCGAGGCAGGTGGATCTTTTGAGCTTAGGAGTTCGAGACCAGCCTGAGCAAGAGCGAGACCCTGTCTCTACTAAAAATAGAAAGAAATTAGCTGGACAACCAAAAATATATAGAAAAATTAGCCAGGTATGGTGGCGCATGTCTGTAGTCCCAGCTACTCGGGAGGCTGAGGCAGGAGGATCGCTTGAGCCCAGGAGTTGGAGGTTGCTGTGAGCTAGGCTGACAACATGGCACTCTAGCCCGGGCAACAGAGTGAGACTCTGTCTCAAAAAAGAAAAAAATTGAAACTTTTATGCTTCAAAGGATATCAAGGAGGTGAAAAAGACCCTAAGAATGGGATAAAATATTTGTAAATCACGTGTCAGTTAAAGGACTTGTATTTGGAATCCATAAAAAACACTTAAAATTCAATGATAAAAAGACAACCCAAATTAATAATGGGCAAAGGATCTGAATCAGCATTTCTCCAAAGATATGCAAATGGCCAATAAGCACATGAAAGGATGCTCAACATCATTAACCACCAGGAAAATGCAAATCTAAACCACCACGAGATGCCACTTCTACCCACAAAGATGGGTAGAACCAAAAGGACAGATGGGAGAAATTGGAGCCCTCATACCACTGCTGGTGGGAATATCAAATGGGGCAGTCACATCAGAACACAGGCTGGCAATTCCTCAAAAGTTAAACACAGAGGTACTACGTGGCCTAAAAATTCCATTCCTAGGTATATGCCCAAGAGAAATGAAAACATATGTCCACACAAAATATTATACATGAATGTTCATACCAGCATTATTCATAATAGCTAAAATGTGGAAACAATGTAAATGTCCATTGAATTGCATTGGATAAATAAAATGTGGTATATCTACACAAGAAAATAGTATTCAGCAATAAAAAAGAAACAAAGTACTGATACATGCTACAACATCAATGAACTTTGACATTATGCTAAGTGAAAGAAGCCAGCCACAACAAAATGCCACACGTTATATGATTCTATTTGTATGAAATGCCCAGAATAGACAAATCTATAGAGACAAAAAGTAGATTAGTGGTTGCCTAGGCCAGGCACAGTGGCTCACGCCCTAGCGTAAGCCCTAGCACTCTGGAAGGTTGAGGCAGGAGGATCACTCAAGGTCAAGAGTTTGAGACCAGCCTGAGCAAGAGCGAGCCCCATCTCTACTAAAAAAAAAAAAATATAGAAAGAAATTAGCTGGACAACTAAAAATGTATAGAAAGAATTAGCCGGGCATGGTGGCGCATGCCTGTAGTCCCAGCTATTCAAGAGGCTGAGGCAGAAGGACCACTTGAGCTCAAGAGTTTGAGGATGCGGTGAGCTAGGCTGATGCCACAGCACTCTAGCCTGGGCAATAGAGTGAGATTTTGTCTCCAAAAAAAAAATAGTGGTTGCCCAGGGCTGGGGAGGGGAGGGATTTGGGGTAAAATTGGAAGTAATTGCTAAGGAGTATGGGGTTTCTTTGGTGGGGGGTGATGAAAATGTTCTAAAATTGTCCCAGGAATTTGGGAAGCCAAGGCAGGAGGACTGCTTGAGGCCAGGAGATCAAGATCAGCCTGGGCAACATAGCTAGACCCCATCTCTAAAAATATATATATATATATATAAAAAATCAGCTGGGTGTGGCAGCATGCTCCTGTAGTCCCAGTTACTCAGGAACTGAGAGGCAGGAGGATCGCTTGAGCCTAGGAATCGAGGTTACAGAGAGCTACAGTAGGGCCACTGCACTTCTGGGTGACAGAGCAAGACTTTGTCTCTAAAAAAAAAGTTCTCTTCACCTCACAGAAGGCTCACAAAAAAAAGCTCTAAAATTGACTCGTGATGGCTGCACACAATATACTAAAAACCATTTCATTTATATGGTGAGTGAATTATGTCTCGATACAGTTGTTACTAAAAATAAAGGCAGAACTTGAACAGGTATTTGTAACCCACATTCAAAGCAGCGTAATTCACAGTAGCCAAAAGGCGGAAGCACAAAATACAGTATATACATATAACGGAATATTATTCAGCCTTTAAAAGGAAGAAAACTCTGACACATGCCATGTGGATAAACTTTGAAGATGTTATGCTAAGTGAAATAAAATCCAGTCACTAAGGGAAAAATATTGAATGATTCCATTTACCTAGAGTGGTTAAATTCGGAGAGACAGAAAGCCGACTGGTGGTTTCCAGGGGCCAAGGAGGGGGAATGGGAGATTCTTGTTTCCTGGATACCGAGCTTCAGCTGAGGAAGATGAAGGTGTTCTGGAGACGAGTGACGGCCCTGGCTTGGTGACAGGTGGATATACCTCACACCACTGACCTGTATACCACTGAAAATGGTAAATTTTAGGTTTTGTATGTTTTATCACAATTTTTAAAAATAAAGGCATAGTAATAGTCCTTGCCTCGCAGGGCACTGAGGCGATGAGAGATGGTGGCTGGCGGAAGGAATGGCTACAGCGAGTCACGGCATTCACTCCTGGGGAAGCGGGGGGAAGGGACAACTGAGCTTTCTACCTTAAGTCATCTATCCATTGTTTAGGTTTGTCCCAAGCGCTATACTTTTATAGTTCAACAAAGTAAAGGCGTGGGGGCTGCTTATGTTCCCGGTTACTGATTTGCCCAAGACTTAGAGTCCACAGAAAAGCACGTGTGGCTTGGGACAAGCAGTACTCTTGGCCTGTGTCTGACCTTCCGTGTTGGTTTCTTCACGTGTATCTCTCCCAGATTTCCGCAGCTTTGCTCGCCTTTCTCCTCCTCCGCCCCCAGTTTACTTATGTCTGCTAGTCACAAAATCTTCAGCCTCACAGCCTGATCACCAGATCCTCCCCTCCTGTCCCAGGAAAGGCTCCAGACTCTAGATGGAGGAGCTTCCTGTCCCTCTTATCCAGTGTCCCCTGAACTCTTCTTCCCCATTTTTACTGGATTTTCTACATCAAAATCTTCCCTGAGATCTGATTTTTCAGTTCCTCATGTTGCAAATTAAGATCTGCTCCTCCAAGAGGCCGGAGATGGCTCGCAGCCCAGCCAGCCCGGAAGCCTGTTTCCTGGGCCGCAGAACACTGGCAGGAATCCAGACAGCTGACGTCACCTGGTCCAGATGGCGGAAGCCATTGCCCAACCGTAGGAAATCGATGCCAACTGTACATGTGTCTATGACTGTCTTCCTCAGTCCCGAAAAGCATTTTCCTAGACAGGAGGCAGCTGAGTAGCTGCAGAAAATGCCCTGGCCTTTGAGCCACGTGATGTGCTGAGCATGAGGCCAGCCGCAGTCTCCACCGACTGATAACGTGCGACTCGGGCCCCGGACCCCAGGTCAGAAGACGTAAGTCTGAGTAGGAGTGCTGCCACCTGACTCCTGACCTTTGACAAGTCACTGGATTTCCTTCAGCCGGCGTTCTGAGCTGTGAGTAATACACACACAGAAGCTAGTACTGCAAGGCTGCAGTGAGGTCATCTGTGTGAAAGGCTGCGTCCGCATGGGGCAGGGAGCCAGTGCGGAATCCTGCCTCTGTGAGAGCCTCCGGAGAGGCGCAGATCCTAGGAAGGCGTGCTGGAGAGCGGTTCCAGGTTGATTCCAGCTGGAGGCCAGCACCGTGTGAAAGCAGGCTGGCCGCCGGCTAGCTCTGCCGCTGGGATGCGTAGCTTAACCTCTCTGTGCCCAGTTACTCACTGTCAAAATAAGGATGATAAAAATACCCATGTGACAGGATTGTTGGGTGACTGAGTGAGTTACTCCACGTAGAGCATATAGCACAGTGCCCAGGACGTGGCAGCAGTCACCAACCACTGGCTGGGATGATTCTCCCAGGGACCATCTCATCCACTTGCAGTCCCCAGGCTGTGCATTCAGCCCAATGCCAAGAGACCTCACGCAAAGACATGCTTCCTCAACCCACTGTCCACATAGCAGGCAGAACAATTTAGCTAAAATCTGAGCATGTCACTTCCCTGCTTAACAGCCCAAATGTGCCCCAGCCTACCCAGTGAAAGACCAATATTGTTTTTCTTTTTCTTTTCTTTCTTTCTTTCTTTTCTTTTCTTTTTTTTTTTTTTTTTTTTTTTTTTTTGAGACAGGGTCTTTGTTCTGTCACCCTGGCTGGAGTGCAGTGGCATCATCATAGCTCACTGCAACCTTGAATTCCTGGGCTCAAGTGATCCTCCCACCTCAGCTTCCTGAGTAGCTGAGACTATCGGTATGTATCACCACGCCTGGCTAATTTTTCTGTTTTTTGTAAAGACAGGGTCTATGTTACCCAGGCTGGTCTTGCACTGCTGGCCTCAAGCGATCCTCCTGCCTCAGCCTCCCAAAGTGCTGGGATTACAGGTGTGAACCACTGAGCTTGGCCAAAAAACTGACATCTTAACATGACATTTGAGTCTCTGTAATAGGCCCCTGAGTCCCTCTCCAGCCTCACCTCTTGCTGCCCACAGCCTCTCATCAAGGCTCCAGGAACCCCAAACTACCTGCAGCTTCTCACCTCCACCACCTGGCTCCTGTTGCCCCTCTGCCCAGCATGTCCCCTCTAACCCCCATGAGGGGTAACTCCTAGGCATCCTTCAACACATTTAAACTCACACCTTCCAGAAAGCCCTCTCCAACTCCCCCGTGCTGGCACTGGTTCCCCTTCTCCCTTAATTCTTCATGGACAGGTGGCTCTGTGGCTCAATGGATGGCGCATTGGACTTGTAATTCCTTGCGGGCACTTCCATCATTGCACAGACCAGGTTGGATCCTAACTGTTCATGTGTCTGTTTCATACCAGACTGAAGGCAGAGACCAACATTAGGGTTGCTTTTCTCAGAAAATCCAGCACAAGCCAGACACATAGTAGGCAGTAAACCCTGGGTAAAAAGACTGATAAATGCATGACCAGGAGCTGTATTAGCGGAAGCTTGTTTGTTCATCTATGGTAACAAATGAGGTTGTTTGCCTGGGGTTGGGGTGGACACCTCAGAGAGATACAGTTTCCATTTGCCTCAGTGATTCGTTTCTTTGTTTTGCTTTTCTGAGAATCACAGCTGGATTCTGGGGAATGCCCTGCACCTCTTTTCTCCCTGTTCTTACCTTTTGTCTTTCTTTATCACTTTGTTTCTTTTTCTTTCTCAAAGTCATACTTTTGTACCCTTTGTCGCTTTGTATCCTTTCCTCTGGCTCTTCCTTTGGTGGCTGGGTGTTGGCTGTCTGTCCCGTGCTTTTGGCAAGGGTTCTGGGCTGGTAAACGTGTCCCTGGGTCCATGACTCCTCAGAAAGAAAAAAGAGTTTGAAAGGAAGGAAATCAAGCCTTATTATGCACCAACGAGTCCCATACATTTTATTTCACATAATCTCGGTAACAAATCTGTAATACGGCGTCTCACCCAAGCAAGCTGGTTTACGCTTCAGTAATAAACAACTCCCAAATCGCAATGGTTTTGTGCAACAAATGTTCACTGATGACTCCATGGTGGTGTGGCTGAGGCTCAGGACCCAGGCTGATAGAGCCGCCACTATCTAGAATATCACCAGGTGCCATGGCAGAAAGAGGAAGGAATATGGAAAATCACACACTAGCTTTTACAATTTCCACATAGAAGGGATACATTTTAAAAATTACTTAATGGGTACAATGTACATGATTTGGGTGATGGATTTACTAAAAGCACAAACTTCACCACGATCCAATATAAGCATGGAACTAAATTGCAAATTTACCCCTATATTTTATACAAATATAAAATTAAAATTATACAAATTTGATGGCACCATAACAATTGTAATCTAAACATTGACAATGACTACGGTACCAGTATACCAAAATTATGTCTGTCCTAATCTAAATCTATCATTATATACAGTGATAAAAATTATAAAATACAAATCTCAATTAACACCACTAAAGCATTGGCCAAAGCAAGTCACATAGCCATGCCTGGGTTAATTGGTGGAAGTTAAATGAAGTAGCAAAATACAATTTTCCTATACACCTGGAAAGAGAGGAACTCCAATATATTTGTGATCAGGCCTCATAACCACAGTGATATTACCATTCTCGCTTTACAGATGAGGTGGCGAAGCCTCAAGACGATGATGCTGTTTGCTCAAGAACATGCAGTAAATGTCAGAGAGAGGAACTGATCATGTCTCTTGATTCCTGGGTTTGTGCCCATCCCCCTCCATTGGATTTTTAGGGTGTCTAGGCCTTTTCTGCCATTTTCTATCAACTTTTTGGACCCTGCTTGAGACTTGGCTTGCTAGCACCCAGGAAGCAGGAGGATGAGAAGCCCAGCTCTGCTCACCAGCCTCCGCATGATATCTGGTGAGGGGCATCAGAGTCTCTCTCCAAGAGACTGGAGATCATGAACCAAGTAGGTCGTAAACCTTGGAGTGCAGTCATTAGAAACTTTCCAGGCGAAACCAATCTGTGGTGACAGAAGCCAGATAGTGGTTATTTTGGGGGAGGGGGCAGGAAAGAGGGTGCTGCATATTGACTGGAAAGAGGAACAAGAGCAACTTCTGGGTTGATGTTATCTTGTCTGGACGGGGTTGTTAAATGGGTAGATACAAATGTAAAAATGTATGGGTTGGTACACTCAAGATTTGTACACTTTGCTGTATGTCAGTTACAGGGCAATAAAAACAAGTAATAAAAAAGAAAACTTCTTCGTGAAAATTAAAAAATATTTACTGTGCCAAAGATCCTATTAAGATAATGAAAAGACACCAAGTGGAAGAAAGTATTTGCAAATCACATATCCCACAAAGGATGTGAATCCAGAATACACAAAGAACTCTCAAAACTCAACTGCAAGAAAACAGTACAATTTAAAAATAGGCAATAAGCCAGGCGCAGTGGCTCACACCTGTAATCCTAGCACTCTGGGGGGCTGAGGCGGGAGGATCGCTTGAGATCAGGAGTTCGAGACCAACCTGAGCAAGACCAAGACCCCGTCTCTACTAAAATAGAAAGAAATTAGCTGGACAATTAAAAATATATAGAGAACAAATTAGCCAGGCATGGTGGCACATGCCTGTAGTCCCAGCTACTCGGGACGCTGAGGCAGGAGGATCGCTTGAGCCCAGGAGTTGGAGGTTGCTGTGAGCTAGGCTGATGCCACGGCACTCTAGCCTGGGCAACAGAGCCAGACTCTGTCTCAAAAAAAAAAAAAAATAGGCAACAGACTTGAATAGACACTTCAACAAAGAGGAAATAAGAGGCGAATAAGCACTTAAAAAGATGCTCAACATTATTAGCCATTTGGAAAAGCAAATTAAAACCCTGATGAATTACCGCTACAAATTTACTAGGACGACTAAAATAAAAAGTAGTGACAGCACTGCCAGGTGCTGGTGACGACACAGAGCAACTAGAACTCTCCTACTTGCTGGTGAAATGTGAGATGGTGCAACTATCTGGAACACAGCTTGGCCATCCTAGAAAGTTAAACATACACTCATCATATGACCTACCAATTCCATCAGCATTTACCTGAGAAAAATAAAAAATGTACTCATACCGAAACCTGTACGCTAAATGATCATAGCAGCTTTCTTTGTAATTACCAAAAACTGGGTTAAAATGGGTGACTGGACAGCTCGGCGTGGCCATTCTGTGGAACACTATCCAGCAATAAAATGGAATAAATGACTGGCGCGCGCAACAACTGGGATGAATCTCAAAGGCCTCATGCTCAGTGAAAAAAGCTGGTCTCAAAAGGCTACATACTATGTAATTCCTTTTATGTGCCATTTCTGGAAAGATGAAACCGTAGCAACAGAGACTGGATCAGAATAGCAAGGGAAGTGGGGCGGGAGGGAGCTCGGGGCCGCACAGGGGAGTTTCGGGCAGTGGAACTGGTCTGCATCAGCTGTGCCGATTACATGATTGATTGTGGTGGTGATTGCACGAATCTCTCCACGTGTCAGATTCATAGAACTGGACACCAAAAAAGTCAGTTTTACTATATGGTAATTTTTCAAATAAAAAATTTTTTGAATTTTAAATTTTAATTAAAAAGAAAACTTCCAGCCCCTCAGACAGGACATAGGAGTTCCTGAAAGGAGGCGCAGGGAACCAGCTGCCCTGGAACAGGCAGACCACCTTCTCCATCCGGCCCACACCAGGCCTGGGGGGCTTCCTGGGCCCTCTGTGGTCCTCACGCTCCCTGCTCTCCTGCCGGGCTGGGGTGATCCACACATCCCCTCCTTTAACCTCCATGTCTGGGGGCCTAGGAGCCCAGTCTGCTTTGCTCACTGCTACATCCTTGGTCCCTGGGACACAAGTACGAGGTAGGTACTCATTGACAGAGGGAAGGAATGTTCTAGCACCAGGCCTGATCCATCTCGGCACACTTCACAGCCCATTCTAGGTTTACCCTCCTCTCCAGCTACCCAGAAGACATGCCACAGCTGGAAGGCATCACTGTCCCTCTGATGGCCCAGGTCTGGTCACAAGCTAACCTCTCCGGTGAAGCAGAGTCAGCAGCTGTCCTGTGGTTTGAAGAAGTCCAATGAGTTTATTGTTGTTGTCATTTTAATTTTTGAAGTACGTTTTTATTATACAAATAATAACATTTGTTAAATGTTTAAAAAAAAAAACAAAACTCAAACAATTAAAAAAAAAAAGCTGACCCTGTCCTACTTCCCAGAAGCCATAATTGTGGCTTTCTTCTCCGTCTGTCTAGAAACTTTACGTGTAGGGAGGCACGGATATCCACATATGCAACCGGTATGGTTGCTCCACAGTCCCTGGGCTACAAGTGATGTCTTTATTTCTTTGTGGATTCACTCAAATACAATCCTGACCGTCACTGACTGGAACTCCGGTGTCTGATAACTTTCAGGCTCCCTCCCTCGGGTCATACCAGATGCCTGGGCATTTGCAGTCCCGAGGAAACTCAAGAGTCTGCTCCTCTGGCCACATGGTCAGCACTGCCCTTGCCCGGGCCTGTGGGGCCCATTAGAAGTCAGGCCGCTCAGCTGCCCTGGGCAGTTCCTGATCTTCCAAGCATGGCCTCAGCGAAGGAGAGAAAAAAACAAATGGACAAATAAATCTTGAAAATGATTTGATATTTAGGAAGAAGAAAGGGAGGAGGAAGAGAGGGAGGAGAAGATGGAGGGAGGAGAACATAAAAGTAGTCATGGTCCTAGAAGCACATCTCTTTTTTTTTGAGAGACAGGGTCTTGCTCTGTCACTCAGGCTATAGTACAGTGGCTGGATCATAACTGACTGTAACCTCAAACTCCCAGCCTCAAGCGATCCTCCTGTCTCAACCTCCCAAATAGATAGGACTATAGGCACACGCCACCATGCCCAACTAATTTTTTTTTTTAAATTTTTTGTAGAGACAGGGTCTTACTATGTTGCCCAGGCTGATCTTGAGCTCGTGGCCTCAAGCAATCCTCCCACCTTGACCTCCCAAATTGCTGGGATTACAGTCATGAGCCACTGTGCCTGGCCAAGCACAACCTTAAAGCTGTTTTTGGTTTCATATACTTGTTTTAATTACATTGCAGGGGAGGGACACCATGATTTTTAGTGCTATTCTACAGTCTGGCCTTGGCTGGAGCTTGGGGGCATTTGCAGAGGTTCTGAAAGTACCTCGTCCAGAGCGCTCCAGCCCAGTTCTCACACACCCATCTGAAGGCTGGTTTGGAACAGGCCCAGGCTCCACGTGCTTTTTCAGAAGCTGCGCCCCTCTCTTTCCTCCAAAAGTCCACCCAGGGGTAGGCTCCTGCCCACACCCTCCCTCCTCAGACCGGCCAGCACCACAGATGTCTATCCAGCACCTTCCAAAGACAAGGCCTACGTAGGGTGGGTTTCCTTTCAAGCCGTACCCAGCTTTATTCTTCCTGTTTCTTCTAAAACACACAAAAAAGCCAAATCTCTCAGGGGTCAGGAAACCCATGACTTCAAGGAAACAAAGTCCTGGTTTCCCAGAAAAGGGAGAGGAGAAGAACACCTTCATACCTTTTTCATTCTCAATGGATTGTTATTACATTAAATTCATAATAAATTTTCCTGCTATATGACATATTCTTTTAAATATGATTATTACTTCCAACGCGATGCCTATTAGAGAAGTTGTAGGGAGATCAATTAATCATTTATGGGATGTTTCCTGAATGAAGCAGCCCATTGTGGGCACAGGGTAGGGAATTTGAAGAAAGGAGCAAAGAGTACACTCTCAGGGATCATTTCTATAGTTTGTTACGACACAAGTTTCTCTGATATGTAGAGCTCAAAAGAATAATAATAATAAATGACAATAATAAGAAAGAAGAAAGAAAGAAAAAAGAAAATAAAAGAAAAGAAGTAGACAGGACCCTGCTGAGAGATTAGACAACAAAATACATACACTATCTGAGAAACTATCTGAGGACAACTTGGGTCAGTGGAGACTTATTGAGCATCTACCAATCAAAGCCAGTATTTACCAACTGCTTACTGGGTGCCAGGTACTGTTCCAGCCCTGGGGATGCTGCAACCAACCAGACAGAGATGCTCCTGCCTGTGCTCAGCAGGACAGACATGGAACATGCAGGACGGAGGTGGCGACTCCTACGAAAGGTGGAGTGCATGGGCCATGGGAATGTACAGCCAGAGGACTAACAGGATGGGGTATCAGGAAAGGCCTCCCTTAGAAACTGACATTTAAACTGAGACTCGAAAATGCCAAACCCAAATACAAAGACATCAGAGTGGGGAGGGGTGGGGGACAAGAGCTGCAAGAGATCTGGACAAGTTCAAGGAACCAAGAGAAATCCAGGATAGAGAAATGCAGACACAGAGAGGTGGGAGGGTTTAGAAGAGGCCAGTAAGGGCGGCTAAGCCAACAAAGTCCATACCCATAATGGACTGAAGTGTGTCCCCCCAAAATTCTTGTGTTGAAACCCTAACCCCTAATATGACTATATTTGGAGGTAGGGATTTGAGGAAGTAATTAAGGTTAAATGAGGTCCTAAGGATGGCGCCCTAACTCGATGGGATTGGTGTCTTTACAAAAGGAGAGGGAGACAAGAGCGCTCTCTCTCCCTGAATGCACACAGAGAAGCCACAGGTGCACACAGTGAAACAGCGGCCACCTACCAGCCAAGAAGAGAGACCTCCAAGTGAACCCTACCTGCTGGCACCTTGATCTGGACTCCCCAGCCGTTAGAACTCTGAGAAATAGACGTCTGTCATTTAAGTCACCCAGCCTAGGGCATTTCGTTATGGCAGCCCACACAGACTAAGATACCACATTAAGGATTTTGAACACATTTCTAAACACCCGGTAGGTAGGAAGCCACTGGAGTTTTAAGCCGGGAATGGACGTGCTCACACTTAACATTTGCGAAGCCTCAGTCTGGCTGCAGCGAGGAGAAGGATGTGAGCAGGCAGGACTAGAGCAGAGAGGTGAGGGAGGAAGCAAGGTAGGTGCCCAGGCTGGAGGGGACGAGGGCTTGGAGCCGGGGCAAGCGTGGTGAGGAAAAGTGTGGAGAATGGAGAGCTCGACAAGGGAAAATCAAAGGACTAGGGGACTAACACACTGGGACGAGAGGGGACAGGGCACTGCCAAGGCCTCTAGGGCACAGTGGAAAGAGCACTGGGCTGGGAGTCCAAAGAACCAGTTTCTAATCCTAGAGCTGCCATCAATCACCCAGTGGCTTTGGCTAAGTCACTTACCACCCTTGTCCCCTCATCTTTACAGGAAGAGATGGGCCTGGCGCTCTCTCCGTCCACCTAATTCCATTTGCTTAACACCACCAACCACCCTATGCCTGAGGATGTGGGGTGCTCCATTTACTGACCTGTCCCCCTCAAAACACCGAGAGCTCCCCAAGGGCAGGAACCAGGCCCTTAGTTTGGGATCCTGTACCTGGAACCATGTCAGGCACATGGCAATTGATTAATTATATGCATCAAATTGATTATTTAAAGTGTGAGAAGACAGGCACAGGGCTATTTGAGGAAGGCATCTTGGTGCAACGTGCTGTGTGTTTGCTGTACACAGGGCACCGTGGCGGGTGCTAGGGTCACCAGAACAAGCAAGAAAGCCAGTCGCAGGCCTTGCATCAAGTCAAGCAGCTAGACAGACACTAAACACACGAGGATTTGTCTCTGGTCGTGGTGAGTGCTGCGAGGAAGAGAGCTGAGTGCTGTGAGTGGACGCCCAGCCCGGGCTGCAGGGACGGCTTCTCGGAGAGGACGGCCTTGATACAACAAGGACCTGCAGGTTTACTCACAGAGTGCGGGAGGGAAGGGCGAGGGAAGCCACTTTTAGGTAGAAGGAATAACACGCACACGTGAAGGTCCAGAGCACGGAGGCCGAGGAGAACGCCAGAAGGAAACCCGCCAGAACGGAACACTAACCATATTCGGGTTGCGGAACTACGAGCACTTTTAATTTTCTTTTTTATACATTTTGCATTTTACAGACTTTCCACAACAAACATGTATTATTTTAATCATGAGGGGGACACTGTTAGTTTAAACAAAATAATACAGGATGTGGGAGGATGGGTGTCCCAGAGGAGGGGCGCATTCCAGAGGGACTGATGACACAAGCAGTGAGTGATTCCTGCGTGGGGGGGGCAGGACGCACATCAGCGGGGCTGGAGCAAAGTAACAAGAGTGACTCACAGATGACACGGTCGCGGCAGGCCCACCAAGGTCTGTGAAGGTGATGCCAGGAGTCAGCGGTGACCTGGGGCGTCACCTGAGCTGCTGCCGGAGGGATGAAGCGGGGAGAGGTGTGCACTCGAGCAGAGGGGAGAATGAGGAGAAACCGAGGCAAAAAGGCCCCCAAGAGGCCCCTGCGGGGCTGGTGCAGGACAGTGGGGACTGGGTAGGATGGGAGTCCTCCCTGTTACTCTCCAGGCATCAAGGGGTTAGACAGTCCTCCTGTGCTTTCTGCCCCCGCAGAGGAAGTGGAAGCCGTGGTTTTCAAAGGCCCTTCCTGATCTGCAATCTCTGAGAAAGAAACTGAAGAGATAAAGTCAAAGATTGGTTGGGGATGGGAGCAGCGAGGGGTTGGGGGGGCAGGGATGGGAAGGATTTGGAAAATTCAGGCCTAATGCAAGTTCCGGGACCTGCTACTACCCACTCTGGACCCTGATTAGCACCCGCCACCCACCCTGGGCTGTGATGTGCCTGCGGCGGAGGAGGAATTGGCTCCCTTCCGCCTTCAGCAGCTGCCTTGGCCACTTCCCTCTCCAGCCTTCCCCCCTCCTGTGCAGTTACCCCAGCGCCGGGCTGATCGGTCCACCTGAACTCTCTGCGGCGTGGGCATCACCCACTTAATCTCACCCTCCTCACCTGGTGCTATCTGCTCATCACGGGGACAGAAAGATGAGGAGCACCTTCATCCTGGCCTTCTGCACATCCCGGAACCTGAATTTAGCATAAGGATCCTGGTCCTCGCCCTTGCCCACTCCCATGAAAAAGAGATGCAAAATCATATTAAATCATCACGTGTATTAAATGCAGGAAGAGTCTGCAAGTAGCCAAGGGAGCTCTGCACATAGCCCTGCGGTTGGTCCTGTTGGTTGGTCCTTCTGCTGGGCACAGAAGGCAGGATATTGAAGAAACAGTCCCCACACCTAGGACTTTAATTTGTTGTTTGGCGGTAGCAAGATGTTAATAAAATCTGCCTCAGGCTGGGCGCGGTGGCTCACACCTGTAATCCTAGCACTCTGGAAGGCCGAGGCAGGTGGATTGTTTGAGCTCAGGAGTTCGAGACCAGCCTGAACAAGAGCGAGACCCTGTCTCTACTAAAATTAGAAAGAAATTAATTGGACAACTAAAAATATATAGAAAAAACTAGCCGGGCATGGTGGCGCATGCCTGTAGTCCCAGCTACTCAGGAGGCTGAGGCAGAAGGATCACTTGAGCCCAGGAGTTTGAGGTTGCCGTGAGCTAGGCTGACGCCATGGCACTCTAGCCTGGGCAACAGAGTGAGACTCTGTCTCAAAAAAAAAACAAAACAAAAAAGCTGCATCAACCAAGACCTGATTCATCTGGGGCAGACCATTCATCCCTCGATTTCTTCCACTGTGAAACGGTAATGGCAGCTAGTTTAGGATCAAATGATGCAGAGTGTGAAAATGGATGATTAAAAAAAAAATAAAAATGGATGATAGAATTAAAAGGATTCCCTCCTTCCACAGGTATGTGTTATAGGCCTATTACTGTGCAAATGCTCAGGAGACAAAGATTGAGTAGATGGAAGTAACAGGCCAGACCTCTGTCCTCAGGAAGCTCCTAGAGCTGCTGTTATTATTGCCACGGGGACTGTTGGATAAATGGGGCCACTCACAAGAAGCAAGTGGAGAGCACTGACAGAGCACGGCAGATCGCATTTTCCAGAGATGGCGCCCCTCTCCACATGCTCTCCTGCCCCACGACTGACGGTCCAGGGTGGGGGCCACATGCCCTCCCTTTGAATCTGGGCGGGGCTGTGTCTACTCTGACTGGTGGGGCAAAGGGGAAGTGATGCAGACAGTTAAAAGGTGAGATCATAAAAAGAATGCAGTTCGTGCCTGGTTCCCTCTCAGCAACCCAGTCCCCAAGCAAGAGGAACTCAAACTCGACTATGGGGAGAAGAATGGAGGCCCCCGAGCTGGTAGCCGGGAGCCAACATCCGGTGCCAGACGCATGAAGGTCTGCAGGTGACCTAACCCCCAGCCCCACGCCTTCCAGCCACAGCCCCAGCTGGCAGGAGGCAGAACCGAGCCATCCCCACTGTGCCAGTCCAAACTCCTGACCCACGGAATGCATGAACATAACAAGGGGTTGTCTCATGCCAAAAATCTTGGGGTAATTTATAAGACAGTATTTGACAACCAGAACACAGGCTATCTTTAGGACAAGCCAGAATGAGCAGTATGTAAACAGGAGCAGAGTACCCTAGCTGAGTCAAGTGTTAGTCAGAACGGACAGGCATTAAATGTGGACAGCTTTGCTAGACCTTACCATATGGTTTCTTATGCCTGCTGGGAAATTGTTCCTTCAAAGGCCACCAACAACCCCCAAACTGACAAAAAAAACAAAAAACAAAAAAAACCCTCGACCTCTTCTCCAAACTCATTACCCTTCAATTTGTTCCATTTACTTCTGGTCATAATGCAAGGCCGATTACCGCACTAACGTGCTTTTCTACTCATCTCTGCTTTGTTCGTCGGCTCCTCAACCTTCCCACTAGGGTGTAGCCACGTTACTTTCCTGAGGGTTGCTGCCTTCTCCCCACCCAGGGCCTTCCAAGAGCTCATTCCGTCTTGTTGAACCGGTTACATGTGTGCCAAGGCCCCCACTCCAATAGCTATGTGGCTAGTCCTAGTTTTTCATGTGAACTCCTGTCCTGACTCTTTAACTTCCCACTACTCGTGTACCAATTCCTTATTTCTTTGCCACCTCAAATCCAACACAACCAACATGGATCCACTATCACGGATGCTCTTTGGGCCTGGCTCCTTTCTACCAGCTGGACTTCTCATCTTCCAGCTGCTGGAAATGTTTTTTCATTGTAGTTGTATGAATTTAGGGGGCATATGTACAATTTTGTTGCATGGATATATTGGGTAGTGGTGAAGTCTGGGCTTTTAGTGTAACCATCATCCAAATAACATATATTGTACCCATTGAGTTATTTCTCATCCCTCAACCCTCTTCCAGCCTCTGACCCTTGCTAGTCTCCAGTGTTCATTATTCCACTCTCTATGTTCATGCATACACATTATTTAGTTCCCACTTATTAGTAAGAACATGAGGTATTTGACTTTCTGTTTCTGAGTTATTGCACTTAAGATAATGACCTCCATTCATGTTGCTGTAAAAGACATGATTTCATTCTTCTTTTTTTTTTTTCTGAGACAGAGTCTCACTCTGTTTTCCTGGCTAGAGTGAGTGCTGTGGCGTCATCCTAGCTCACAGCAACATCAAACTCCTGGGCTCAAGCGATCCTACTGCCTCAGCCTCCCGAGTAGCTGGGACTACAGGCATTTGCCACCATGCCCAGCTAAATTTTTCTATATATTTTTAGTTGTCTGATTAATTTCTTTCTATTTTTAGTAGAGACAGGGTCTTGCTCTTGCTCAGACTGGTTTCGAACTCCTGAGCTCAAACAATCGACCCACCTAAGCCTCCCAGAGTGCTAGGATTACAGGCGTGAGCCACCACGCCCAGCCTGATTTCATTCTTTTTTATGGCTGAATAGTATTCCGGTGTGTGTGGTTGTGTGTGTATCTGTGGTTGTGTGTGTATACAAATTTTTCTTCATCGAATCCTCTATTGAGAGACACTTAAGTTGATTTCACATCTGTGCTATTTTGAATAGTGCTACAATAAACATATGAGTGTAGTTATCTTTTTTATATAATGATTTCTTGTCCTTTGGGTATACACCCAGTAATAGGATTGCTGGATGGAATGGTAGTTCTATCTTTAGTTCTTTCAAAAATCTCCATACTGTGGGAATATTATCTGGTAACCAGACATAGCTGTACACTTTCTGGAGAATTGCTCTGGGCCAAACAGGAGCCAAGACATCCTCCCTTACACATACTTTGGACAGACATCAGCCAATGACTACCTGATGTAGGGCTACACAACAGCAGCCCCCCTTGTCTCAGGGTGCAGCTGACTGCGGTGCAAACTCTGTGCAGCCCTGAGCTTCTCCACGGGCTCAAACTGAGTATCAGCCCACATCCTTGCTTAGCTTCTTTCCCTTTCCTATCCTGTTTCCCTCAGTCTCTTTCTCCTGAGAGCCACCCCCAATATATGACTACTAGAGCAACCATATTCCAATAAATTGGAAAACCTAGAAGAAATGGATAGATTTCTAAACACAGACAACCTATCAAGATTGAACCAGGAAGAAATCCAAAACCTGAATAAACCAATAACAAGTAATAAGATAGAAGCAGTAATAACAAGTCTCCCATCAAAGTCAATCCCAGGACCCAATGGCTTCACTGCTGAATTCTACCAAACATTCAAAGAAGAACTAATACCAATTCTACTTAAATTATTCCCAAAAAATCAAGGAGGAGGGAATACTCCCAAACTCTATGAGGCCTGTATCACCATGATACCAAAACCAGACAAGAAAAAAGAAAACTATAGGCCAATATCCAAATTCAACCACACTTTAAAAAGATTATTCATCATGATCAAGTGGAATTCATCCCAGGGATGCAAGGATGGTTTAACACATGCAAATCAATCAATGTGATACATCCCATCAACAGAACGAAAGACAAAAACCATATGATCATTTCAATTGATGCTGAAAAAGCATTCGATAAAATTCAACATCTCTTCATGATAAAAACTGTCAAAAAAACTGAGTATAGAAGGAACTTACCTCAACACTATAAAAGCTGTATATGGCAGGCCCACAGCAAGTATCATATTGAATCGGGAAAAACTGAAAGCCTTTCCTCCAAGATGGCCACTTTCAAGGATGCTCACTTTCACCACTGTTACTCATCATAGTACTGGAACCTCTAGCTAGAGCAATCAAGAGAACAAGCAAGCTAGAGAGACAAGAGAAAGAAGTAAAGCGAATCCAAGTTGGAAGAGAAGAAGTTAAATCATCCTTGTTTGCAGACAATATGATCTTATATCTGGAGAAACCTAAAGACTCCACCCAAAAACTGTTAGAACTGATAAGCAATTTCAGTAAAGTTGCAGGACACAAAATCAACATACAAAAATCCGTAGCATTTCTATACATCAACAGTAAACAATCTGAAAAAGTATCCAAGAAAGTAATCCCATTTATAATAGCTACAATTAAAATAAAATACATAGCAATAAACTTAACCAAAGAAGTAAAAGATCTCTATAACGAAAATTATAAAACATTGATGAAAGAAGTTGAAGAGGACACACACAAAAAAATGTGAAGATATTCCATGCTCATGAATTGGAAGAATTAATATTTTAAAATGTCCATGCTCCCCAAAGCAATCTATAGATTCCATGTGATCCCTTTCAAAACACCGATGACATTTTTCACAGAAATAGAAAAAAAAAATTCTAAAATTTACATGCAGCCACGAAAGACCCAGAATAGCCACAGCCATCCTTAGCAAAAGGAACAAAACTGAAGGCATCACATTACCTGACTTGCAGAACTCTAATAACCAAAATAGCATGGTACTGGCATAAAAAAAGACACATAAATGAATGGAACAGAATAGAAAACCCAGAAATAAATCTACACATCTACAGTGAACCTATCTTCAACAAAGTTGCCAAGAACATAAAGCGGGGACAGTCTTTTCAATAAACGGAGCTGGAAAAACTGGATATCCATATGCAGAAGAATGAAACTAGATGCATATCTCCTACCATACACAAAAATCAAATCAAAATGGATTAAAGACTCATATCTAAGACCTGAAACTATGAAACTATTACTCTAAAAAGAAACATGGAGGAAACACTTCAGGACATTGGTCTGGGCAAGGACTTCTTAAGTAACACCCCCAAAGCACAGGCATCGAAAGCAAACTTGGACAAGTGGGATCACAGCAAGCAGACGTCCCCAACCCGCGCTCTGCTTCTAGGTAGCCGGATCTAGAACACCCGCCAAGTCGTGTCACTCCATTGACCCTGCCGCTGTGAGTCCCGTCTCTCCTCGCCGCAGCATGAAGCTCCCGGGCAGACCAGCCTTCACTTCCAGTACATTCTCCAGCAAATGCCTCTCACATCTGCTTCTTCCTCCTCATTCCGTTGCCCCCACATGACCACTCACACCTGGCTTGTGAAATAAGTCTCCTCTCCAACCTCCCTGCCTCTTCCTGTTTTTCCTCCCGCCTCCAATATGTCCAGCACGTAAGTGTCAGGTTAAAATTTCTCAAACGCTTCTGATCATACAGCTCCCCTACTGAAAAGTTCAATGCCTCCGGTGTCTGATGGCATGACATGGAGATTCTTTTGTCTGCTTTCCTGGACCCTCACTGAGATCCGGCTTCCACCTTGTTTGTTTAACCTCTTTTGTCAGTAATTCTGAGTTTCTGTTCCAGTCAGCTCCTTCAGAGTTCCACCAACTACGCCCATTCCCGTGGCACGCACAGCAGTTTTCCCTCTCTTCCGTGTTCTGGGTCCTGTCGGGTCGCCTCGGCTGCCCCCAGCCTCCGCCCTCCGCTTCTCGGCCTCAGCAGGGCACCAACCCCTCTCTAAACGAGCCTCCCTGGCAGCCAGATACAGCAGAGTGACTTTGCTTCAGCCTGTTTCAAACGAGCAGAAATATTATGGGTTACCTGTCCATGGACATAATAGGACAGAGCGTGTATTTCTTTGTCCTTCTCTTTGCTGCTGGCTGAACGTGGAGCTTGAGCAGTCGCCCCAGATCATGAGCGAAAGCCACGCGAGGAGGCCAGTGGGGCAGTAAGCTGGAGCTGCTGTTCCACCCCGACGTGCCTGCCTCCAGCCAGGCTCTGCTTCTGCCAGAGAGAAATGGACCCATCCCTAGGAAGCCGCTGCTCTATTTGTGTTTGGTCACTCCCAGCTCAGCTGAATCCTGACCAGCGTAGCCCGTCGTGGCTCTGCTCACACCTCGTGAAGGAAAGAAAGGCGTGGGTGCAGGTGGTTGGTAAATGTTTCACAACTGCCCGGGGTGGGGGTGGTGGAGGAGTCCTCATTTACCCATTTCCAATTTCTGTGGTGCAAATACTCCCATCAGTATTGCGTGTTGGGGCTCAGAAAATATACCCCAGAGAAAGTGTGGTGCTTTGGCAGGCTGAGGGCTTCGAAATGGAGGGCCTTGGAAGGGCCTCAGAAACAAAGTCTCCCTCAGACCTTCTCCTGTTCCCCTTTTTCCTCCAAGGCAAGCCATAAAAACTAGACTCCTCTTCCTCAAAGCCACCATGAAACCTAGAAATATTACACTAACCTTCCTCTGCCTTTCTGTGTAGGAGCTGGATATAAAAAAATTCTCTGAGCTTCCTTTTCTGATAGCAGGCCATAAAACCCTCATTCCAGAGGGCCCTCCCCGTACCTGTGAGGAAGGATTACCGCACAGAGAGGCCAGGAAGAATCTGAAGAGACAGGCCTTTCTGGGTTCCCCTCAGTCTGTTCCCAACAAACTATGCTCTTCTTGTTCAGTCACATTTCTACACAGCTGTCCATTCTTCGTGAACCTAAGCAAAAAGCATAGACCGTTTTCCCTTCTTGGGTCTTCACTTCCAAAAGTTCCCATGTCAGGCAAAACTTTGATTAAATAAATCTGTTATGCCTTTCTCTTGTTAACCTATTTCTTATTACAGCAGTGTCAGCCCTGACCCTCATGATGGACGAAGAAAGAGATCATATCTTTCTGTCCCTATAAAGACCAACTTGAAGCTACCAGTGTTATATCAGCTGGCTCACAGAATTCCTGGAAATGGAATGATCTGCTCTCATGAGCTGGTTGTGAGCTGGCTCCAGCACACCATGGGGTGAATGGAAAGGGCTGGAATGGGACTGACATTTTATGAACATTGCTCTGTGCCAGGCCCTCGTAACAGGTGTTTTGCACACGTTGCCTTCTTTAGTCCTTATATTTAATACTGAAGGGTAAGTAAGGCCAGACTTCCCCCAAACATTCATCCTTTTTGGGAAAAATTACAGTATAAGTGGATTTATTTTATATATCTTTTTCACAACCTCAGAAGATATGTTGGTCACCCCATTATGGATAATTAAAATAGGAAATGGAAGTTAGGAAGAGAAAATGGGAATGTCGTGGATGTTTTCTGGGGTCTGACCATCTTGCATCCTTTCTCTCCTCCTCTAATAACAGTCGTTGGATTCTTTGGGGAATTACCTGTGTGCAGTGCTAATGAGCTGTAGTTAAGATGTCATTTCCCCTCTGGTGTCTACCTAAACTAAGCTAATCAGACTCTCTCTTCTGGGGCTTCAGATGATGAACACAAATGGAAGGGATGGGAAAAACTAGTTTTCACTTAATCATTTCAGCAGGTAGCCAGGGAAGACTGTTGACTCCTGCCAGCTCATCCACCGGAGCTGCCCGGCCCGGGCCCTGTGTTTCCTGAGCCTGGTTCTCTAGCCTTCGCGTGACACTGTGAGCTATCCAATATCCTCCCAATACTCAACTTCTCTGTTTAAGTTAGCCACAATTCCTTTCTGTGGCTTGAAGCCAAAGAAATCCAAATGCCAAGGAAGAGAAGTAGAAGCTTCAGTAAAATTGGAAGCAGCCGAGGCAAAGTGCACAGAGCTTTAGAAGAACATTTTAAAATCACTACTGGCAGGGGAGTGGTTACAATTACGTAAGGAGAACTAGGCAAGACCAGTCAGAGTGCAGGGCTGGATTTTTATATGTTCTGCAGGACTTTTGGGCAGAGCTCATGTTATGTAACCCTGAGTTATAAGGTATTTGCGATATGTTATTGGGTGCTCATCACAGGGTTATTAAATAAAGGCAACTCAAACCATTTTGCATCTACAGTATCCAAGTTACTCTTTCTAGAATCACTGTGAAACATGTGGGAGTTGTTTTTGTTTTTTTTTTTTTAACCAAGAAGGTAACTCATTCAAGATTTTTTTTTAAATATGTTGATCATTTGGGTGGATAACTGGAGAGAAAACACAGACTACTAAGAATTCTTACTATTTTATTTTCTAAAAAGTTAAATGAGTTTACAATTATCTCATTAAAAACTATAAGCATGGAGCACCTGGCAAGTTTCTAGTAGGGAAGCCAGGAGTTATACCCAGGTTTGTGTGACTGCCCGACGTTCTTTCTGGTTCTGTACCTCAACCAAAACTGTCCCCCATCACCCTGCTGCAGTGATCTCACCCTGCTGTGAATTCCTAGAATGCCTGCTTCCTGTATCAACATTCTGTTCCTTTGACATTTATCATTGTGATCTGCTGTGTCTTCACAAGAGGAAAAGTACTTGTTAAGCTCTAATGTAACAAACAAATGTTAGTTAATTATATCATTACATAGATAATAGATAGATAGATGCATTTTGAGGCCAGGAGTTTGAGATCAGCCTGAGCAACACGGCAAGACCCCATTTCTAAAAAGCTGGGCACGGTGGCACATGCCTGTAGTCCCAGCTACACAGGGGGATCATTAATCTCTAAAAAGATAAAATAAAATAAAGAATAAAATAAAATAAATATAGCTACAGATACAGTTATGGTTATATACAGTTATATAGTTATTACGTGCCGATCTCTGAATTTCCCTAATTTTCTTTAGCTAGGTTATAAACTTCTTAAGGCCATATTTTATACATATTTCTTCCTTCTACCGCTCTTAGTTCGAACACATTTGAGAGTCAATATACTGATGTTTTGAGGGTGGGGAGTAGCCTCCACCATTTAACAAGTCCATGATCTATGGCCACTTATTCTCATCTTCTGTGTCCTGCAGGGCGCGGGGAGGACTGCAAAGCACCCCAGATCAGTTAGTTTGTGTGGCCAATGACAGAAGGAACTCAGAAGCCCTAGTTCCTCCTTTGACCTCATGGCTTCCTTTTCGCAGAAATGTGGGTCATGGATGTGATCAGTAACGTGTTTCCCTTTCTTGATAAAAGATTTCCAAGCAAGTGGTTTCTAGACCTCTGGATGGGCAGTATGCTACATAATCTAATGAGAGAGGACTGATCTTGACTCTTTTAAATGTCAAAAGCAGACTGAAGCCATCAGCCCACGGTAAGTGTTCTCCCAATGCAGCATTTCCCTTCCCTTACCCTACCCATCATCTAGCCTAGTGCTGTCCAACAGATCTTTCTGGAACGATGTATATATTCTATATCCGTGCTTTCCAATATGGTAACCACTACCCACATGTGGTCATTATGCCCTTGAAATGTGACTAATGCAATTGGGGAACTGAATTTTAAATTTTAATTAATTAAAACTGAGCCACATGTTACTGTATTAGAGAGTACAGAGCTACATTAAGGGAATCTTAGTCTCTTCATTCATTCATTCATCAAACCAAAATCCACTGAGTACCTAATATATGTCAGGCACAGTGCTAAGCACTCACAGTGGATTCAAGGATTAGTCTCTCATCTGAAAGAGCTCAAAATCTGTTTGGGGAAACAAATGATCTTTTGGGATGACCTTAAGACCTTAAAGTATCTTCTGGTTATACCACCTCCTCTTAAGAAAAGTAGTTGGGGGAGAGTCCTTAGGCATGGGTCTCCCTGGAGATGACCTTCCTGCCATGACCTCACCTGCTAAATTAGGACCTTTGCCTGAGCTAGGAGCTGTTCCCAAAGGCTAGCAAGAGGCCAGTGATATGGCTAGAGGTGAGAATGCCACAGCAGGGCTGCCCAACAAGGTCACTCTCTGTTGGGCACTGTGTACACAACTCATTCACAGTTTGAATGTAAGACACAGCAAGGACACACACGTCAGAGCAGTGTAAAACGCCAAAGACACAAAGAGCTGAATAATAACATTAATAATGGGGATTGTTGAGAGGCAGGAATGCGTGGAGGTTGATAGCTTTGTCTCTGGAGCCAAACTTCCTGGATGCCAAATCCAGCTCTGCCACCTCTCTGCTTCATAGAGCCTCTGGACTGTCTCCTAACCTATAAAATGGGCATTATCATAGCTCTCTGCTCAGAGGCATATCATGAAAATTAATGAATTAAACCAGGTGCAGCAGTGCATGTATAGTCCCAGCTACTTGGGAGGTTAAGGCAGGAGGATCATTTGAGCCCAGGAATTCAAGGCTAGCCTCAGCAACATAGCAAGACTCTGTCTAAAAAAAAAAAAAAAAAAAGAAATTAAATAAAACATGGAATTGAACCCAGGTGGACTGGATCCAGTGTCCACACTCTGACCAATAGGCTGTGATGCTGGGCTTTGGAATGAGCTAGACCTGAGTTCAAATCCAGCTACCATTACTTCTTGGTTGCACAGTCTTCAGAAAGTGAGCTGCCTCATTGAACCTCATTTTTCTTATCTGTAAAATGGGAATATAAATAATAATAATAGTAGGGGTTGTGAAGGCTTAATGAATTAATTCAAATATAGCACTTAAAACAGTGCCTGTGAAGCATTGTGCATGCGCAGAAGTGTGGGCAAGTGTTACTTCACACTACACCGCAGGACCTGGGCAGAGCCGGTCAGCAGCAGAGATGAGGAGCCACAGTGCAGTTGGGGCAGGGAGGAGGGGTGTGCTCTTGGGGCTGTTGCTGGTGGCAGCTGCTGCGGCATCCCGAGGACATGCCAGCTTTTCAGAGGGCAGGTCGCTGGCAGCTGCGATGGCTGCATTCCAGTCCACCTCTCTCCCCTGAGTGGGATCCTGTTCCCTGACAAAGAAAACATTTTGTCTTGGCAGATTTGAAGCAAGAATTTACAAGAAGGACATTTTGATGCAGCCTCCTTAAAACCATTCTGTCAGAGTATAAAATGATAATAAATCACTTTGGAAAACAGCATGACAATTTCTTATGAAGTTGAATATACACCCGGTTATACTACTCCTAGATGGTTACTCAAGAGAAATAAGAATACATGTCTACAAAGAAAATTGTCTACGAATGCTCATAGCAGCTTTATGCATCATAGCCCTAAACAAGAAAAAACCCACAAATGTCCGTCAATGGTGAATTAATAAGCCAACTGTCATATATTTATACAATGGAATACTATTCAGAAATCAAAAGAAAAGAACTACTGATTCATGCAATAATATGGATGAATCGCAAAAATATACTGAGCAAAAGAATCCACGGCTGGGTGTGGTGGCTCACGCCTGTAATCCTAGCACTCTGGGAGGCCGAGGCAGGAGAATCGCTTGAGCTAGGGAGTTCGAGACCAGCCTGAGCAAGAGTGAGACCTTGTCTCTACTAAAAATAGAAAAATTAGCCAGGCATGTTGACGCATGTCTGTAGTCCCAGCTATGCGGGAGGCTGAGGCAGGAGGCTTGAGCCCAGGAGTTTGAGGTTGCAGTGAGCTACGATGATGCCACTGCACTCTAGCCAGAGCGACAGAGCAAGACTCTGTCTCAAAAAAAAATTCCAGACACAAAAGAATATCTACTATGGCTTGAGTTATATGAAATTCTAAAACAGGCAAAACTACAGGGACAGAAATCAGATCGGTGGTTGCTATGAATTGAGAAAAGAGGCATGGGGAACTTTTTGGGGTGATGGAAATATTCTATATCGTGATTACGGAGGCCTTTACACAACTATTTGCATTTATCAAAACTCATTGAACTGCACTCCTAAAAAGGATGGATTTTACTGTATGTAAATTATACTTCAATTTACCTGATCATTTTTTTTGTGTGTGTGGACTAGAGATTTTTCATGAGACTCAACTTTTAAAAACAAAATGTAATATAACCATATACTACCAAATTCTATATGAAAGAGTGGGAGTCAGAGGTAGGATAAGCTCAAACCACAGGCATGGGTTGAGAATGTCTGATTTATACATTTCTTACTGATTTTGTTTTTAATGCCAACAATTTTTTTTTTTTTTTTTTGAGACAGAGTCTTACTCTGTTGCCCTGGCTAGAGTGAGTGCCATGGCCTTAGCCTAGCTCACAGCAACCTCAAACTCCTGGGCTCAAGTGATCCTACTGCCTCAGCCTCCCGAGTAGCTGGGACTGTAGGCATGCACCACCATGCCCGGCTAATTTTTTCTATATATATATTTTTAGCTGTTCAGATCATTTCTTTCTATTTTTTAGTAGAGACGGGGTTTCGCTCTTGCTTAGGCTGGTCTCGAACTCCTGACCTTAAGTGATCCACCTGCATTGGCCTCCCAGAGTGCCAGGATTACAGGTGTGAGCCACCTCGCCCAACCTAATGCCAACAATTTAATAATCTTTTTTAGGCCTTGTCGAGCCGTTCCTAACATTAAGATGGCTGCATCGCAGCATTGCGTGCACCTCTAGGTAGTCAGAAAGACAAATCGACAAATGACTATAATGCAGTGTGTTTGGTGCTTCAACAGATTTAAGTACAAAGCAGACGACCTAATTCTGCATGAGATGGTCAGAGTGGGTTGTCCCAGAAGGATGGGGAGGAAAAAGAAGAGGAAACAGAATGGGTCCAACAGGTAAGAGTTTGGCATGTGTGGGAAAGCACAAAATCAGGAAAGCAATGGGGGTGTTGAAAGAGAGCCTGCAAGGTGCCTGGATTCGTGTTGCAGGGTCAGTGTAGCCCCAGGAGAGAGTTTGGAGCCACTGAAGTCACTAAAGCAGGCACTGACTTTTATCAAGAGTCCAGGTTGGGAGGGAGGGCATAGAAGGTGAGCTGGAAGGACAAGAGTTAGGAGGTTCTTTGTAGCCCATGATGGTCATCATTCACACTAAACGAAATGCACTGTTCTGGTAGCGAACTGTTCTGAATACCAAAAGTGTTAGGTAAGTTGGTCCCAACTGGGATACAGCAGCCTTGAGGGGAGCTCAGCTGCCCAGTAATTTGGGGCCCCCTGTTTCCTTCCTGAACTGGGGAATTCTATGAAACAGCTCTCAAGAAACTCCTTAGTTCATGATCCCAGGGTTAGCATCACTTGGTCCGTTTCAGAGACGCAGCAGTTACAGAGCAAACCCAAATGGTCATGGCCCACCGGGGAGGAGCTCAAGGGACACAATGTCATTTCAGCCTCCCCTTGTGAGCGCTCCCCCTTGTGCAGTGGGTGGGATTCCCAACCTGGGGAAACAAATGACCAATTGTCTGGGAAGGGAAAGTGTCACAAAAGAGCCAGGAGCCAGGATGACGGCGGCCTGAGGCCCAGACACTAGGGAATCCGTGAGGCAGTGGAGAGGAAACATGAGGGAAAGCAGAGCTACTGTCTGCCCAGCCCAGCTTCCTCTTTCATGAGCTCATGGTCAAAGCCAGGCCAGCCTGAGGGTGCCAGCGATTGAGTGAGCTCGTTTTTCCCTAACTTGGTTCTGAGTCACACATGGCATCTACCCTTCCCAGAAAACCGCCTCAGGGCTCACCCCTTGGCAACCCATCAAACCCCAGTCTTGACACGCTATCCTCACTGGGCAGGGCCAGGGAGGTGTGGGCAGCCAGCCCAGCTCCCACCCCCGCCCCTGGAGAGGCCTCTCGAAGGGAAACTTGGCGCCTCCCAACCTTAGAAGAAAGGCCCTATGGCAGCTGCTTTGGAGGTAGGAGGAGAGGCACGTCTAACTTTTGAGCACGCATGGGAGCCGCTGCTGACTCATGGGGTTTCACAGGAGGGAGAAACATTAGAGAGCCTTTAATCTAAGCCCTTTGCTTTATGGATCAACTCACTCAGTAAATACAGAGTGTCTGAAAAGGCCAGACAAAAAGGAAAACACTTTGTTGTACCCGTCATCCCCATGATTATGTTTTGACTTAAATCTCAATCATATTCTCCAACAGCTGACATCGGAGCAATCTGCAGAGAGACGGAGGCTGCCTCCCACACCAACGACTCTGTCACAGTAATGACAGCCAGGGCCCTATCTCTCTAGCCTTTTCGGGCAGCCTGTATGGATTGAGAGGCACAGTTCCAGGCACTGACGATAGAGCAGTGAACAAAGAGGATAAAGTCCTGCTCTCGTGGAGTTATAATCTGGTGGGAAGGAAACTGAGGCCGGAGGGAGGAGCCACTGTGGGACGCCGGTGTTGGCAGAACAGGAATGCTAGGGCCGTTCCATTCTCAGCCGCCTCTGGTGTATCTGGGCTGAGCAGGGCTGGGCCGGAGTGAGCTGCATGCCAGGATAGGGTCACTATGTCATTTTTGTGACCTTGCCTTGGGACTCTGGGCACTCTCGCCATGGTTTTACGTCAGGGGAAGCTGCCAGGGCCTGATCTGGGCTCTCCTAAAGCCTAAATGAACATCGTTAGGGGTCATTTATTAACTTGCTGCCTAGACCTTACCACCCTACCCCACCTGCCCCCACGCTGCCCCCATGCCTCTGGAGAATTGTTCCAGCTAAAATGAGTGGGGGGAGGAGGCGGGGAGGGTGTTTAAAAACCACTCTCATTGGCTGAACAAGAACTAGAAATGCAGAAGTCTCTGCTTCTCTAGGGAAAAGAAAGAGCCACCAAACTGCTTGAGACAGAGAGGGAAGGAAGAGAGGATGAAAAGAGAAGGAGAAATGTATCTCCTGGTGATCTAGCACTTGGAGGCTATTTTCTCCTTCCGGCCCCTACTCCTGGGGTGGCTCCCTGCTGCCCTTCCTGCTCCAGCGCAGCCCCTCTTCCCAGCCCCCGTGCAAGAAGCACCTCCCATGTGCCTAGGAACAGTACATTTATATTCTTAATCCTTGCAATAACCTAAAAGCCAATTTGCCCATTAATTGATTAAGGAAACAGATTTTCAGAGAAGTTAAGTGGCCCAACATTGCCTAGTTAATAAGTAGCAGAGCTGGAATTTAAACCCAGTTTCCTGTTACACCACCTGATTACAACATGCTCTTTTTGCTACTCTGTGTTTACTTTCTATCTCAAGTCAAAAACTGGTTATGGAGTATCTACTGAACGTCAGGTAGAGATAAGAGCTTTCAATTGTCATTCCCTGACCCCAGGACCATGGTTCTGTCCCCTCCACCCTGCTTCCCTTTCTCAGAAGCTCCCACTTCCAAATCTGTCTCCCTTTCCCTTGCCCATTCTGCCTCTGCACTGCCCACTCCCGCCACCCCCATCTGGCCTGTGGTGGGCAAGGCAGCAGCACCCCAGGCGGGGCAGCAGGCCTGGCTCACTCATGTTGGGGACTGTGAAGGGCGCAGGCCAGGACCGTACTGTCATCACCGGCACCGCAGAGTTGCTCCTTTGCTCCTGTGCAGACCGTGGCAGATCCGCTGAGCCGCGGCTGAGCGCCCCAGCCTCCTCTTTGTAGACAACGCTTGGGCTGCTGAGGGCACGCGGCTGGATAAACAGACGTCTCGGGGATGAGGTTAGCTCCTCGGGGAAGATGGATTGAAGAATATTCACTGAGCCCCCCTGGGTGACAGGCCAAGTAGCGGAGATACCACACGGGTCTGATGAGGGAAAGGCAGGGGTGGCCCTGTGCACTCATGGAGATTGCATGCCTGCAGGACGACAAACAGCAGCAAAAAGTAAACAAAGACCTAAAATGCTTCCCCAGTGTGATATGTGTTATGAAGAAAACAAACAAGGGACTGAGAAACAGGTCAGTGGTGGTGGGGGGTCAAGAGAACAGGTCACACAGGGAAATGAAGGACGCAGAGATGGTGGGGAAGGCAGGAAGGTAGTGCCAGGAGAAAGAGGCTAAGGGCCTCCTTCTCTAGGATTGGGGGAGTGGGGGAGTGGGAACCGGTCCAGCTGCTGGTCTCAGCCCCCGGCACTTTCTGGCCCTAACTCATCCCCCAGCCTGCACCCCACACCCCCTCATCAGCTTAATGATTCACTCTCAACCTTTCCCTGCTTCCTGTGTGGCAGGGAGGGGCAGGGGCAGAGCCCTGGGGCTCTGAGGGAAGCAGCCATGGGGATAGGACTGGTTGGGAAAGGAATGGAGCCTGGTCTGGGTTCTCTGGCTCTTGTCTTTGTCCCATTCTAGTCTTGCCACAAAGAAAGTTCTCTCCATGCCGGGAGGATGGTGAGAATAACTAGACCCAGCTGGAGGCCCAGATTCCAGATGTGGGAGGTAGTGACGAAACAAGATCCCGACATCCCCTTCATTTCTCTTTCCTGCCTAATGCCCTGGAGAAATTTTCCATCATAAACAAGTTATGCTTCCCTGACCTTGGGTGCCTCCCTGTCTCTCCCACCATGCAGTTCTCTTCCATCATGACTATCTCCCCATTTTCCCAACTTACGTCGGTGTGAGAGTGAGGGTCCATCCACATGTGTAAGCAGTCACCGACTTAGCTGGTTGTTGTGTAGCCTGCGAGTTGTCGAGTCGCCGTGGAGTGAGGGTGTAGGTGGACCTGCGGTCCCCTACTTGAGGCGAATGTTGGCAGGTGTGAAAGACAGGCGAGGGAAGTGACATGCCTTTGTTTGTGGAGGAGGTATGTTTTATGTCTGCCCAGAAGAGGTGTGTAATGCAGAAGGGGTCTCGTGACAGGAGTAGTGGGTGCAAAATAAAGCGACATACAGGCCCAGGAATCAATTGCACATGTAGTAACGACGTATCTATTTCTGGCCCAATTATGGGGCTATCCTCTTATTTGCATTCCTACACATTCTTGGTTGAAAAATGCCCTTAAGTGTTTTTCGTTTGGTGTCTATGTAAGAATTGTGCTAGCTTTTCTAAAGACGTTGCAAATTTGTACAGGCAGTTTGGAGGAACATACCCACGTCTCCAAAGCTTGGGATGACCCAGCCAGTGTGAGAATACCATGTGTGCATTTATAGTTCAGCGTTTTCATCTTTCACCTAACAAGATTATCGAGCAACTATTGCCTGCAAGGTGCCGTGTTGGATTCTGTGGAGGACACAGATGGGTATAACACAGCCTCCAAAGGCAGAGGTCGTGCGTGTGCATTTACTTTGTGCCCCAGGCTTAATGTGGTGTTTACATCTGAGCCAGAAGCATTTCAGATCCCTGGAGTCATCTCTGATCTTTTCATCCTCTTGCTGTCAGCAACTCTCCTTTCCCCATGCTCCCCTCCCCAGTGATATCCATCTCACTGCCAAATTCTGGTGATCTCATGCTAGGAAGGTCCCTTATGGCCATCTTCTCAGGCCATTGTCACCTCCTACCTGGGCCCTTCCAACAGCCTCCTGTCCTTTGCCTCAGTCTTTTCCCAGGGAATACTGCTTATCTCAGTCAGTTTCTGGCTTGAATTTTCCTCCTTTTATCTCATCCTGCAACCCACAAGCTTCATGGTCTAGAGTCAAACCGAGGCTCCAGGCCTCGCCGCTGAGCTGGCCCCACTCTGCCCAACTCTTTAGCCATTCTTCCTACCGCTCCTCCTTTACGGGAAACTTACTCTGACATTGTTTTTCTTGTGATTCCCCAAACACATCCTGTATTTTTCCAGCTCAAGGCCTTTGCTGATTCCATTCTTACAGTCATCTTCCACATCTGAATTTGTCATATCCCACCTACTATTCAAGGTCATCTCAAATATCACTCTTCCATGAAGCAGTCCCTGATTGATTAGACAGATGTGAACATTAGCTCTTTTGGGTCCCCCTTAACACTTGGTCTTTAGTTTTCTTTCTTTCTTTTCTTTTCTTTTTTTCTTCCTTCTTTTCTTTTTCTTTCTTTCTTTCTTCCTCTCTTTCTCTCTCTTTCCTTCCTTCCTTCCTTTCTTTCTTTCTTTTTTTTGAGACAGGGTCTCGCTCTGTCGGGGCTAGAGTGCAATGGTGTGATCGTAGCTCACTGCAACCTCCAACTCCTGACCTCAAGCGATCCTCCCGCCTCAGCGTCCCAAAGTGCTAAGATTATAGGCCTGGTCTTACCTGGGCTTTAGTTTTCTTAGGACCCTCAAGAGAGTTCTCCTGGTTCTGCCTCATGGTCTGAGGGCAAACAAAGAAAAAAAAAAAAACAGTTCTCCTGGTCATGGTCCCCTCCCCTCCCCATGCCAAAAGGTAAAAACCCCCAAGGCTGCAGTGTCAGCTGTAACTGGCTCGCTCCTTCACGCAGCACACACACGGAAACTAACCTCAGTACTCACAACTGCACCTTCAGCTGGACGCCTAAAACACGTGAGTGCTCAAAAGTTGTTAAATTCTGTCTATAAGCAGCTTTCTTTGAGGCAGTTATGGAAATATGTCAATTCTGTCTAAGTTGAGTAATTACCATTATTGCAACATTTGTATAATGTCTCACAATTTAAAATGTTCTTCTCATAAATTGTGGTATTTGATCCATACAACAAAGGGCAAATCTGGATGGCTGCTAATCTCTTGCCTTCATACTTTGGGGTCCTCCGCACCAGCCTTTATGTGAATATTTCTGCACACACCTGAGTGGGTTGTCCTTATGCAATCTTTGCTCCTTTGCTGTGTGCATGTGTGTGCATGTGTTGTGTTATGTGCATATGTGTGTGTTTTCATGTGAGCTAAGACAAGCACGGTTGTGTCTGTGTGTGCTAGCATGTTCATTTCTCTCAGTCTTCTTGACTATTTCTTTTCTTTTTTTTTTTGAGACAGAGTCTCACTCTCTTGCCGGGGCTAGAGTGTCATGGCGTCAGCCTAGCTCACAGCAACCTCAAACTCCTGGGCTCAAGTGATCCTACTGCCTCAGCCTCCCGAGTATCTGGGACTACAGGCATGTGCCACCATGCCCGGCTAATTTTTTCTATATATTTTTAGTCGTCCAGATAATTTCTTTCTATTCTTAGTAGAGACGGGTCTTGCTCTTGCTCAGGCTGGTCTCCAACTAACATCCACCCGTCTCCGCCTCCCAGAGTGCTAGGCTTACAGGTGTGAGCCACCACGCTGCGGCCTTCTTGACTATTTCTGTAATGACTACCTTCTTGGGATGTTTTCTATGCATACCTACAAGTGCATGAACGTGTTTGACTGTAGTTCCTCGACCTTGCTGGGTCAGTATTGTAGCAGGGTGGCCAGATCTCCTTAAGTAAGCCCTCCAGCCTCCCCAGTGATGGGAGCCTGTGGCTGAACCATCTCCTAAGCTGTCATGGGCCCTTCTCCAGCTGCCACATGCCCCAACATGTGCCTGTGGCCCCGGATCTCACCCACCCCCACTCACGACTCACACACAACGTGCAGTTAGTTGGGCGTAGGGTTGCACAGGCCAAGTCTCCACCCCCTCCCTTTGTTTAAACTTCGGAATTTCCAGCCGGCTCCAGCCAACTGCTCCCCAGCTGTGGGAGGCGGAGTTAGAAGAGCCCGCCCAATTCTCTGGCATACTTAACTAGCTCTGCCGGTGCTGGTCCGCACTCCGCCATACGCTCTGCTCAGCGCGCCATGTGTCACTCCCGCAGCTCCCTCCCCACCATGACTGTCCTGCGGGCCCCGACCCCGGTCCCTTCCAGCAGCCCGGGACCCCGGCGGGGCTCCGGTCCTGAGATCTTCACCTTCGACCCTCTGCCGGAACCCGCAGCGGCCCCTGCCGCGCGACCCAGCGCCTCTCGCTGGCACCGAAGACGCAGCCGTAGGGTCCTCTACCCTCGAGTGGTGAGTGTCGCCGAAGTGAGCAGCTTAGGGCGGAGGGACAAGCAGTCCTGGCGCCGCGGGGAAACGACCGGACTCCGGGGGCCTTGAACTGACCTGTCTCCTGTTTTGTCTTCCCTTAGGTCCGGCGACAGGTGCCAGTCGAGGAACGGAACCCTGCCAAAAGGCTCCTCTTTCTGCTCCTCACTATCATCTTCTGCCAGATCCTGATGGCTGAAGAAGGTGTGCCGGCGCCCCTGGCCCCGGAGGACGCCCCCAGCGCCGCGTCCCCGGCGCCCACCTCTGCGCCCCCGGTCCTTGAGCCCCTTAATCTGACCTCAGAGCCTTCGGACTACGCCCTGGACCTCAGCACTTTTCTCCAGCAACATCCGGCCGCCTTCTAACCTTGACTCCGCACACCTCCCAAAAGAATCCGAAAAACCAAAGAAACACCAGGCGTACCTGGTGCGTGAGAGCGTATCCCAAACTGGGACTTAAGAGGCAACTCAAACTCAGAACACTACAGTGGAGACGCCAGCCGGTGCCTGGAGCGAGACTGCGGCTCACCGAGACCGGGCACAGACTCGCCGCGGCGAAGGCCCTGTGGGAAGGAGGGCGTCGTTAATTTATTTCTTATTGCTCCTAATTAATATTTATATGTATTTATGTATGTCCTCCTAGGTGATGGAGGGAAGTACGTAATATTTATTTTAACTTATGCAAGGGTGCGAGAGGTTCCCCTTGCTGTACTGCAAATCTCTTGGTATTTATTGAGCTTTAAGGGATTGGTGGAGGCGGAGCGTCTGCAATTGAGGCTGGGTGGGAGGAGAAATGGGGAGCACCCGGGTAGGGGAGGACGCCTGGGTTGGGAGTCAAGTCTGGTGGTGGGTCTTAGGTTTAGGGGGTGACACTCTCCGTCCTCCAGCATCTCAACTCCGTGGGTCTGCTGTGTGAGGTTTCTGCGGAACGTTGGGAGTAAGGTCCTGGCCTTTGACCTCCTCAGAGTTGCCCCTGAGGGGCGGCTTCGGGGTTGGGGGTTGGTGGGCTGTCACGGGGCGGCTGTATGGGTCCCCCAGTATGTTCTGTGAACACAAATAAACTCGATTTACTGTCAGCAGTCATTTGAGTGTATCTTTGCAAGCGGCGACTCCCCTCTCCTCCCTGCCTTCAGGTGCCAGGAACCGGCGGGACGAGGTGTGGCTAAGTCCCCAGCCCGCGCTGCTCCCGGGCAGCGGAGCCCCTTTACCGGAGTCACGGGACCCAGCATCCGCTTGCCGGATGCAGTAGTGCATTGCCCGGTCTGCGGTTTTCCGGGTTAGTTACGCCGCGGCGAACCCGAAATGTGGCAATCTCCCTCAGCCCGGGTGCCAGGCCCACGGAGGTCACGTCCCGCGCCCGGGGGCGGAGCACGAAGCGGCCTGAGCGACACCCCCGGCTTAGGAAGGGCGGCGGTGGGGGCAGCAGGGGAACGAGCTCCTCCCGGGCTCGCCAGGCACCCGGAGCTGCCGGGGAGCTGGTGGCCTGCGGACCCGAGCGGGGCCTGCCGGGAAGGGGGCGGGCCGAGCGGCGGCCCGGGGGAGGTTGGTCGGTCGCGGGGGCGGGGCTGGGGGCGTGTCTGCCGCAGCAACAGGGTGCGGCCGGGTAGCGGGGCGCGGGCACCCGCCCAGCTTCCAGGAAGGCCGGTCCGCGAGCCGCCCCTACTCGGTCCGCTCCCAGGTCCCTGCGCACCCCCGCCCTTCCCGAGACCCCGGCCCCGCCGCCGCCCGCGTCCGGGAAGGTGAGTGGGGGAAGGGAGATGGAGCCTGCGGCTGCGGAGGAACGGGAGGGTGGGAAAGGAGCTGCGGCCTCCGGCCTGGAGCTTTATCATATAAAGGGGAAACCGTCTGCACTGAGGCGGAGACGCGGCGAGGGGAGGGGATTGACCGTAAGCAGGCACGGGAGGGGGTCTCTGGGGATCTTCGGGATTTCACAGGGAAAAGCTTCAGCGGACCCGTGGGTGCTGAAGGGCCTGGGCCGCGGCAGATGCAGACTCCGGAAGCCTAACGGGAAAGAGCAAGGAAGGATTCGCTCCTGTGGACGCCGTAGCACCCCTTCCCCATCCACGAGGGCTTTCTCTCCTCCTCCTCCAGCTCTAGCCTGAACCATGTTTTTCACCTGTGGCCCGAATGAGGCCATGGTGGTCTCCGGTAAGTATTGTTCTCTTCCCAGCCAGGGACCCCCAAACCCCTGTGCGTCTGGCCTCTGCCCCTTCTTCCTCTCCCTACCAGCTCCCCAGTGCCAAGCTTCTGCCCCTGGTGGCCGCAAGCCACCCACCTGGGATTCCCAGCCACTACCCTGCCAAGGCCCAGACTGCTTCCCCTCCTGCTCCCAGTTTCTCTGCTGTGGATTGTCCCCACCCCCCAGTTCCTCAGTCTTCCACGTGCCGGTTCTACCAGGGCTGCTCACTGCCCTTCACCTTGCAGGTTTCTGCCGCAGCCCCCCAGTCATGGTGGCTGGAGGGCGTGTCTTTGTCCTGCCCTGCATTCAGCAAATCCAGAGGTAGGTAGAAAGAGAACCAGGGAGGGGGAGCCTCAGTTTTCTCTTTTTCTTACTATCTGTCCCTTCTTTTTCCCTTAGGATCTCTCTCAACACACTGACCCTCAATGTCAAGAGTGAAAAGGTTTACACTCGCCATGGGGTCCCCATCTCAGTCACTGGCATTGCCCAGGTGAGGCTCTCAGAGCCTTTCCCCCAAAGTCCACTCCCCATCACCTTCTCTGCCAGACATTAAGACATCTTCTGACGATGGCCTTCTCAATCCTTGCCTGCAGAGAAATTTCTCCGCTGGTCTTACCTTCTCCAGGCACCCTCCAATCACTTGATTCCTCCTTTCTCTCCTACTGCTTCTCTGGTTTCATGAGACATCCACCACACCTCCCTACCCCTACTCTGGCTACAGGTAAAAATCCAAGGCCAGAACAAGGAGATGCTGGCGGCCGCCTGCCAAATGTTCCTGGGGAAGACGGAGGCTGAGATTGCCCATATTGCACTGGAGACACTGGAGGGCCACCAGAGGGCTATCATGGCCCACATGACTGTGGAGGTGGGCCTGGGGACACGGAAAAATCTGGAAGGGATGCCAGGATGAGGGGAACCTAAGGACCAAGCTAGTCTGTGAGAGACAGTGGATCTGAGAACTCAAGTTCCTTCTTCCCACCATCCTGTTATCATAGGAGATCTATAAGGACAGGCAGAAATTCTCAGAACAAGTTTTCAAAGTGGCCTCCTCAGACCTGGTCAACATGGGCATCAGTGTGGTTAGCTACACCCTGAAGGACATTCACGATGACCAGGTAAAACTAGGCGGTTGATCCCTCCTGCTTCCTGCTTCCTTGCTCCCACAGCTTAAACCCTCCTGAGGACTCTGATTTCTGCACCTCTCCCACAGGACTATCTGCACTCTTTGGGGAAGGCTCGAACAGCTCAGGTCCAAAAAGATGCTCGGATTGGGGAAGCAGAGGCCAAGCGAGATGCAGGGATCAGGGTGAGAGAGACGGGGTGGCTTGGTGAGAATGGGGAGAGGAGGGCACCACTGAGTAGGGGCTGGAGGGGCTGGCTGGGCAGGGGAAATAGAGCAAGCTTTCACTGTGGCCTTCCTCTGCCCACTTTGATGCTTCCTACCTGATCTCTGCTTGGGCAGGAGGCTAAAGCCAAGCAGGAAAAGGTGTCTGCTCAGTACCTGAGTGAGATCGAGATGGCCAAGGCACAGAGGGATTACGAGCTGAAGAAGGCTGCATATGACATCGAGGTCAACACCCGCCGAGCACAGGCTGACCTGGCCTATCAGCTTCAGGTCAGAGCCACCACACTGGGCAGATGGCCAGGCTGTTCTTTGCCCTCTCCCCATTCCTCTCAGCTCTCCCTCTCAGGCCACCACTATTTCTCACATTCTAACTTTGATCTTATTCTGCTTCTCCATTTCTGCCCCAATGAGGAGAGATTTAAAAGACTCAAATGTTTCAGCCACAGTGGCTCGTGTCTGTAATCCCAGCACTGTGGGAGGCCAAGGCAGGTGGACTGCTTGAGGCCAGAAGTTCAAGTCCAGCCTCCACAACATAATGAGACCCTGTCTCTACAAAAAATAAAAAAATTATTCGGGCATGGTGGCGCATGCCTATAGTCCTAGCTACTTAGGAGGCTGAAGTGGGAGGATCTCTTGAGCTCAGGAATTTGAGGTTACAGTGAACTATGATCATGCCACTGCACTCCAGGTTGGGCAGTAGAGTGAGACCCTGTCTCTAGGGGGGAAAAAAGTTTCAGCTGAAAAGCACAGAAAAATCCAAGAAGGGATATGATTGATAGTGCTGGTCGTATTTTGGGAGCAAGTTGTGCCCTGTGCAAGGTACTTGGTTGAGAGGGTGGACCAGAGCTAAGATCTGGCTCATCCCCCACTCACCAAGTGGTGCATTCTGGTTTGGGTCTGCAAATGTGCAGAAGAAGGGGTGCCTTTTTCTAATTTGCAAAAGGGCACCCCCGGTGGCTAGCAGCAGCCCTGGTGATTGAGGAAGGGTATGAGGAAGGAAAACATGGACCTGGGCACTGAATCCTGAAAAGTGAGATGCGCGCAGCCCTTGATATTGCAAGGAGGCACAGGTGATCCTCTTTGTTCATGGATTCTGTATTTGAGAAGTTGCCTATTTACTAAAATGTATTGGTAAGCCCCAAATTAGTACTCACAGCACTTTTGTGATCATTTGTGGACACACACAGTATACAGAGTTTGAGTCGCCTGATGTGTAGTTCTCAGATGAGGTCAGACAAGGAGACGCTTTGCCTTCTAGTCTCAGCTCTCATGCTGTAAACAGTGTCATCTTCACGGTACATTTACTGCCACTTTTTTTTGCATTTTAATGCCTTTTTTGGTGATTTCACTGTTTAAAATGGCTCCTAAGCATAGTACTGAAGTACTGTCTGGTGTCCCTTGGCACAAAAAGGCTGCGATGTGCTTCACAGAGAAAAATATGTGTGTTAAGTTTCATTCGGGCTTGAGTTTTTAGCGCTGGTAACCGTGAGTTCAGTGTTAACGAATTGACAATGTTTGTCGCGTGAGGTATCTTTCAACAGAAACACATATAAAACAAGGTTATGTATTGATTGGTTGAGGAAGATGTTGTGACCGGGGGCTCACAGGAACCTAACCCTGTATTTGCTCCAGGAACAAAATAAGTATTAGCTAATTCAGTGTTCATGACTACTTGATAGAACAGAACTGCCATGAATAATAAGAATCAACTGTACTTCGAGACCTTTACCCAAATGGTAGGAATATTATGAATTTTGTTTTTGCCAAGAGTTGGTACAGGCTGAAAGCGTAGTGGAGGTGCAAGACATCTTTAGTTATGATGTTAAATTTGAGGGTGGCTTGACAGGTTGAGTGTGGCATAGAGCTTTGCTACTCAAAAGTGTGGTCCACCTGGCAGCAGCAGGAGCTGCTGCTGAACAGCTTGTTAGAAATACAAAACTGTAGGCTCTGGCCCAGACCAACTGAATCAGAACCTCCATTTTAACAAAATCCCTAGGTGAAGTCCTAGGTGATTTGTATGCACATTGGAGTTTGGATTTGAAAAGCATTACCATAGTGGAAACCACTAGCTTGCAGTGAAGCTATGGATAAGGTTCTTAACCTTATAAACATGGCCTTCTTTCCTTATTTGCAAATCAGGGATTGGGCTGTTCAACTTTTTTTTTTTTTTTTTTTGAGATTGGGTCTTGCTCTGTTGTCCGGTATAGAGTACAGTGGTGTCATCATAGCTCACTGTAGCCTCAAACTCCTGGGCTCAAGCGATCCTCCTGCCTCAGGCTCCCAAAGTGCTAGGATTACAGGCCTGAGACACCGTGCCCAGCCTTTGTTCATTCAGCCTTTATCGGCTTCTGGGTTTGTGCCAGCCACCGTGCTAGTGCTCGGGAAATAAGCATTCATTCAGTGAAGATCTATTAAGTACTCACTGTGTGCCAGACATCGTTTTGGGGGTGAGAATATAAGAGTGAATGCCACAGAAAAGATTCCTGCCCTCTTGGAGCATCCATCAATGCAAGAAACAACTAATAAGCAAGTAAATGACCTTCCCAGGCAATAATTATCTTATTTAAGTGCTATAAAGGAAATAAACAGGGAGATGTGAAAAATAGCCAGAGGGTATTGCTATGTTAGGTTGAGGGGTGGTCAGAGAAAGCTTCTATGAGGAAGTGATGTTTCAGATCAAGCCTGAAGATGAGAAGGAGCCAGCAATGTAAAGTGGGTGTGGGTCAAGAGCATTATAAGCCAGTGCTGTTTAAATAGTCATATGTAGCTAGTGGCTGTGCAGGGAGACCAGCAAGTGCAAAGGCCCTGAGGTGGGAAGAGCTTGACCTGTCTCAGGAACAGAAAGGAGGTTTCTGATCTGGGGTGGCTTGTGTGCTGTAAGTGAGGAGGGGAGGCATGCAGGGCCGAATCATGAAGGGTTTGAGTGACCACAATGGAGACTCAGAATTCAAAGCACAATGGAAAGCTGTTGGGCCAGGTACAGTGGCTTGTAATCCCAGCTACTTAGGAGGCTGAGGCAGGAGGATCGCTTGAGCCCAGGAGTTCAAAACCAGCCTGGGCAACATAGTGAGACCCTGTCTCTAAAAAAAATAAATAATTTAAGCTGGTCTAATGGTAGTGGGTTATCAGAACTTATTAACATTAGTGTCACTAAAGTTGGTATTCAACCCCCCACTGCTAAATTTGGCTTAAATAAATAAATAAATAATTTAAAAAATTAGCTGGGCATGGTGGCACATGCCTGTAGTCCCAGCTACTCTGGATGCTAAGATGGGAGGACCACCTGAGCCCAGGAGTTCCAGGTTGCAGCGAGCTATGATGATGCCACTGCACTCCAGCCTGGGTAACAGTGAGACCCTGTTTCTAATTTTTAAAAAAGAAGAAAAAAAGCTATCGGAGAACTTTAAGCAGGGAGGTGCCTTAGTCTAATTTACAATTTTATGAGAACCAGTCCAGTCGCACTGTGGAGAATGGAGTGTCAGAAGAGAGGGAGCAAAAGACAAGTTAGACTCTTTTTCAAATATGATGGATCAAATAAATGTACCTAGTTGTACTCTCTCTTAAAACCTCTCTGAAACCACCCAGTGATTTTTTTTTTAAAGAGCTAAAGATGAAGAATATGGGAACAGAAATCACAGCATCATTTTGGAAGCTGGAAATCAGTGGTAATTGACCAAGCAGATCTGGGGCAGCTGAGCTTGAAGCCTGCAAGGGAGGGAACTGTGAAATGATCTGAGGCTCTGGAGCTGTGGTAGACTTGTAAAATAAGGGGAACTGGTGAAAAGTGCTTTCTCAGTTACAGCCCTGCTCTGGCTCCCTGCCTCTGGGTAATGGTTCCTCCCCAGCTCCAGCAGACATCTGAAGGCTTATTATCTGAAGAGAGTAAATCAGAGGATGTGACGGGGCTGGCCTGGCACAGGCGAGGGCCAGGGTAGTTTGCCAGTAACAGGGTCATGAGGTGACTATAAGTCTCTTCAATGCTAAGTGCTGACAGCCAACCCATCCCCCTCAATCCCACTCAGCTCCCAGAACCTCTATCTTCCAAAAAAGATCAAAAGAGTGCTCTAGGGAACATGACCAATTCAAAAGGAAAGACTTAAAGATCCTGAATCAGAGGTTCCTCCATATACAGCCTGTCCAAATCACCCTAGAATGAAGCTCAAAGTCAACAAGCCTCACCCACATACTCAGGGCTTCCTTTCAGTGTTTTAGACCTTCTTCACTATGAGCAGACAACAGAGGATTACCTGATAAATGGGAATTCTCCAACATGGAAGACCAAGGCTGAAATGACAACAGAGCAAAGCAATTTGAAAGATACATACTGTGTAGGGAGAAGAAAACTTAAAAAAAAATTAATATTCTCAGTGAGACAAGAGAAGAGTTCACATTGAGGAAATCAGAACATAGAACTTAAAAAACCAAAAAAAGTCATTAATAAGATGATGTTCGCTTCAGCAGCATATATACTAAAATTGGAACAACACAGAGAAGACTAACATGGCCCCTGCACAGGGGTGACGTCCAGATTCATGAAGTGTTCCATATTAAAAAAAAAATTAGATGACAAAAATGAATGAAAAATCACATTGGAAGAGAAATTCTAATAAACCTCCCAGAAAATACAACAACAATCACAACAAAACAGATGGAAAAATTAGAAAAGCTAAAAAGATCAGTGGCCAGTCCAGGAGATCCAGGAGATCCAACAGAACCAAGAAAATGGGAGGAAGTCACCAATGAAATAATTCAGAAATGTTTATCTGCTCTGAAGGACATGAGTAGTAGATTGAAATGGTTCAACAACTGCCCAACACTATGAATGAAAAATATGGACATTAAAACACATCAGGCCGGCTGCGGTGGCTCACGCCTGTAATCCTAGCACTCTGGGAGGCCGAGGCGGGTGGATCGCTCAAGGTCAGGAGTTTGAGACCAGACTGAACAAGAGCGAGACCCCGTCTTTACTAAAAAATAGAAATGATCTGGAAAACTAAAAAAAAAATATATATATATAGAAAAAATTAGCCGGGCATGGTGGCACATGCCTGTAGTCCCAGCTACTTGGGAGGCTGAGGCAGGAGGATCGCTTGAGCCCAGGAGTTTGAGGTTGCTGTGAGCTAGGATGAACTCCACGGCACTCTAGCCCGGGCAACACAGTGAGACTGTCTCAAAAAAAAAAAAAAGAGACCAAGTTAAGAATTTCAGCAGATAAGAATCAAATGCAAATTCCAGAATGGAAAAAAACCATAACTAAGATTAGGAATCAATGGATGGATATAGAATATTTTAAATAAGTATAGTTGAAGAGAGAAATCAGTGAATTGAAAGGCACATCATAGGAAAATGGCCAGAATAAGACAAACAAAAATGAAAATTATGTAATGGAACACACAAAGAATACAATGAAATAGGTGGTCTTAACAACTATGTAACTGGAATTCTAGAAGAAAAGGAGCGAGAAGAAGTAATATTTGAAGGCAAAATACAAATATTCAAGAAAGACAGTGGCTTGATTTCAGTTTTGAAGATCCTAACAGGATGAATTTAAAAACCCTGAATAACATAAACCTAGGTATAACATAGTAAAACAGTAGAAAACAGATATAAAGAGAAATTCTTAACAGCAGCACACATTGCCTTCAAAAGAACAAAAATAAGACTGACTGACTTTTCAATAGAAAAATGGAATCCAGAAAACATTAAAATAGTATCTTCTTAGTGCTAAAAGAAAATAACTGTCACACAGAATTTTATACTCAATGAAAGCATTAGCAGACCTGCCAAAAAGAAAATTCTAAAAGGTAGTCTTTATAAGCAGAAGAAAAATAATCTCAGCTTTAAGGCTAGAGATTCAGAAAGAAATGAAGAGCAACAAAAATGGTAAATATTTGGGTATGATGACAAATACTGACAATATAAAACAAAACATACTGTGGATTTAAAAAATGTATGTAGACTGGGTGCCTATAGCCCCAGCTACATAGGAGGCTTGAGGTAGGAGGACTGCTTGAGCCCAGGAGCTTGAGTCCAGCCTAGGCAACGTAGTGAGACCCCCATCTCTAAATAAGTAAATAAAATAAACAATGAACACAGAATTAAAATATATAACAAAAATAGCATTTATGTTTGGAGGGAAATAAACAGAGTTAAAGTGTTTTAAGGTTCTTTCCATTATTCGGCAAGAGTTTAGAACATTAATTTATATTCATGCTGAGGTCTCTATAATGTAAGGAATCCAAAACTAGCCCTTAAAATAAATCATATGTATTAGACATGACACCACAAGGGACAAATGACATAGGAAAAAATAAATTGGACTTCAACAAAATTAAAAACTTTTGTGTTTCAAAGGACACCATCAAGAAAGTGAAAAAAATAACTCACAGAATGAGAAAAAATATTTGCAAATAAGATACCTGATAAAGGTATAGTGTCCAGAATATATAAACGACCCATTTAAAAAAAACTAGCACTTCTCCAAAGAATATATAAAAATCCAAAGAAGAGTAAAAATAGCCAGTAAGTACATGAATGATGCTCAATAGCAGTGGCCACAGAGATATGCAAATCAAAATCACAAGGAGGGCCAGGCGTAGTGGCTCACGCCTGTAATCCTAGCACTCTGGGATGCTGAGGTGGGAGGATCAGTTGAGGTCAGGAGTTTGAGACCAGCCTGAGCAAGAGAGAGACCCCGTCTCTACTAAAAACAGAAAAAATTAGCCGAGAGCAGTGCCTGTAGTCCCAGCTACTCAGGAGGCTGAGGTAGGAGGATCGCTTGAGCCCAGGAGTTGGAGGTTGCTGTGAGCTAGGCTGATGCCATGGCAATCTAGCCGGATGACAGAGTGAGACTTTGTCTCAAACAAACAAACAAAAAACCAAAAATCACAATGAGATACTTCACACAACCAACTATATCAAAAGACAACAACATGTGTTGGCAAGAATATGAAGAAACTGGAACGGTTATATACTGCTGGCAGGAATGTAAGATGGAGCAGTTGCTGTGATAAACAGTCTGGTAGGGTTACAGTTACTATATGATCTAGCAGTTCCACTCTTATTATATACCAATAGAAATAAAAACGTACATCCAAACAAAAACTTGTACATGAATGTTTATAGCAGCATTATTCATTATAGCCCAAAAGTAGAAACAACCCAAATGGCCATCAATAGGTGAGCAAACAAAATGTGGTATACTCATACAATGGAATATTGTTAAACAATGAAAAGGAATAAAATATTGATTCAGGCTACATCACAAATGAACCTTGAAAACATTATGTTAAATTAAAGAAGCTGGCCACAAAGGACCATATACTGTATGAATCTATTTATATAAAGTATCTAGAATAGGCAAACCTACACAGACAGAAGGTATATTAGTAGTTGCCTAGGACTAGGTGGGATCGAAAATTGTGAGGTTATGGTTAAGGGGTGCAGAATGTCCTCATGGGGTAATGAAAATGTTCTAAAATTAATTGTGGTGATGGATGCAAAACTGTGAATATAAGAGCCACTGAACTGTATGTTTTAAATTGATGAACTGTATGGTATGTGAACTGTATTTCAATAAAGTTATTTTTCAAAAAAGAATGAAGTACTGATATATGCTGCAACATGGATGAACCTTGCAAATATTATACTAAGAAGCCAGTCATAAAAGACTACAAATTGTATGATTCCATTTATGTGAAATATCCATCATAGGCAACTCTATAAAGATAGAAGTAGATTCATAATTGCCTAGGGTGGGAAGTAGGGGACAGAGGTAGGGAAATGATGGAGAGTTAATGATGACAGGTAGAAGGTATCCTTTTGGGGTAATGAAAATGTTCTAAAATTGATTGTGGTGACAGCTGCACAACTCTGTGATATACACTAAAAACCACTGAATTGTATAATTTAAATGGATGAACTGTATAGTAAGTGAATTATATCTTGATAAAGTTGTTTCGAGAGAGAGCACATGGGGAGGCCCTGAAGACAGCGATGCCTGCCAGTCTCTGGCTTCCTAGTCCCCCACTGTCCCAGCTCCAGCACCATCTGACAATGGCCAAATGAGAGGCCCCAAGCCCAAATCATCCAGCTGAGCTCTTTGATTGCAGTTGTTTAATGCCATTAAGTTTTGAGGTGATATGTTACATGGTAATAAGTAACTAGACAATAACATAAAAGAATGAATAATTCAAAAACTTAGTAAAAGGACCGTAAAATAAATGTTAAAGAAGCATGTTAAATATACTAAAGCAGAAGAAAAGAATAAAGACAAAAACAGAAACTAATGAGTAAGAAAACAAATAGTAGCACTATGAGATAAATCTCAGAGCTGTTTCTCTGGTAAACAAGGAGCAAGGAAAACAAGGGAGGCTAATGGGTAGCTCATCAAATCAAGAAACAGGGGTGGGGTACACTAAAAGCCCTGCAAACAACCAGGACACTAGAAAAGGGACTGCCCACACAAGATTTCAGGGAAAGTCCCTAAAAACAGGCTGTCTACACTCTGATAATAATCTCCATGTTAACCCGGGGAAGGTTTGACTCTTACTCCAGTAATCTTAGGTAGCCCTAAAGTCAGTAATATAATCAAAAGGCTAAACTGAAAAGATACTCTATGGAACTCAATCAGTTTCCAAAATACAACTTTCAGACATTTAGCTAGCTATTTTGATACTCTTTGTAAAATAAGGCTCATGCCTGTAATCCTAGCACTCTGGGAGGCTGAGGCAGGAGGATCGCTTGAGCCCAGGAGTTTGGGGTTGGTGTGAGCTAGGCTGATGCTCCAGCACTCTAGCCTGGGCAACAGAGCAAGACTCTGTCATTCATTCACTCATTCATACATACATACGTAAATGAAGTTTACATTAACAAACCTTACCTTTGTTTAAGGTGCTTTTCCCTAGCCAGTTCAACTTAACTGGGCCTTTACCTATGCCTTTCGTTGTTTGGACAAATAATAATGTTTAGATCTATGTTTTGTAAGTTGTCTACCTTTTTTCACGTGGGAGTCCATCCCTTTGGAAGTGCAAACTGAGAGCTACCTGGTTGGCAACTGCTTTAAGGACTGATGGTCTAAAGGGGAGAGAGAAACTACAGTTGACTCTTAAACAAGGTTTGAAGTGCACAGGTCCACTTACATGTGGATTTTCTTCCACTTCTGCCTCCCCTTCTACTCTTCCTCAGCCTCCTCAATATGATGACAATGAAGAGAATAAGACTTTTATGATGATCCATTTCCACTTAATGAAAAGTAAATATATTTTCTCTTATGATTTTCTTAATATTTTCTTTTCTCTAGCTTAAAGAATACAGTATATAATACATATAACATAAAAATATGTGTTAATGGACTGTTTATCAGTAAGGCTGCAGTCAACAGTAGACTATTAGCTGTTAACCAAGATCAAACAGAGCAAGAATTAATTACATGAGACTGAATGAATTGATAAAGAATTCAAGGTTTTTATGGCTTCTTTATTTGAAACATTGCTGGTTCTTTTAATGTTTCGTTTTCCAAATTTAAGAAAACTTTTTTTTCTTTTAAGCTATCTATAGCTTCCAGCAATTTGGTAAAGCATACTTTTGTAAACAAAAATTGAAACATTGCTTTTTCTCCCTATGTGGTGCCAGAAACCATTATTGAGTATTCTCATTTTTATGGCAATATGGTTTTTTGTGTAAGTTCGATAAGAATTTGCTCTCTTTATAACAACATACAATCAGAAACTGGTTATGTTACCAAGGCTTTGACTGAAATGTCACATTCGAAAATGTGCATATGGTGCCTGGCTTCAAGGGTTCCCTGCCTTATACTGAGTGAGTAAAAGTCACCTCCTGGCAAGCCCAGGAACCTCAAGATACTAGATACAAAGGCAAAATCTAATGTCTGCCTTGGTTTAGCTTCCTAGTATTGAGAGGTTTCTTTAAAGTCCAATCTGAGATTCCTTGTCAAAATTTCCAACAAAGCAAATTTAAAAGGCGCCCATATGGTTATTCTTGCGGCACTTATATAAATAATCAAGAAAACTGGTCTTAATGATGTATCTCTGACAGAAATGGGGGCTACTCTTACCAAAAAAAATTACATTTCAACAGAAAAATACAGTACAATCTGTCATTATATTGTAGCCCTGTTCGTTGATTTTTGAGTTTTTTTAATCTACCTGTAGACTGGACTGAATTCTGAAATCTTCTAGTTTTCTCTGTATCTGGCTACGACCCTCCACTGAAGGAAAACTGCTCAGTTCCTGGAGCCCAATAAGCCAAAGCTGGACAACTCACCGTAAGTTTCAAGGGACAAGTCTCATGCCTGATGTGTGAGCCTCATAGAGAGTTTACGAGAATGCCTGATGCCACAACCAGAGACATTCAAACTGCGAACCAGGACAAGAAGTGACCAACTTCATGCTGTGGACAGCTTTTCCCAACCATTGGAGTAAGACTATCATAAGACTCTCAACCCTCTTAATTTCTCCTTACTTATGCCTCTTTTCCTTGACAGGATAATGCTGTAGTTGAAATTTCACAATCAGTAGCTTCTGCAGGTAGCTTGCACTCCCTGCTTTAATTTAACCCAGTCATGCAATGCTAACTAAACGGAAAGGAATCTGTACAGCTGACTACACTTCTTGCACATAAACAAACACACTGAGTATGGCAAAGCCAACTACTTGGTTAAAATAGGTAGACTCCTTGTCTGACTTGGTTTGGTTCACAGGATCAGAGCTAAGGAGAATATTCCATCCAAATTCGTGGTATTATTCTGCCAGCCTCCCTGGTATATCGTATCCTTTCAAAAAGTTTTCTTTCTTTTTTTTTTGAAACAGGATCTCACTCTGTTGCCTGGGCTAGAGCGTAGTGGTGTCATCACAGTTCACTGCAATCTCAAACTCCTGGGGTCAAGTAATTCTCCTCCCTCAGACTCCTGAGTAGCTGGGACTACAGGAGCACACCACCACACCCAGCTAATTTTTGTATTTTTTGTAGAGATGGGGGTCTCACTATGTTGCCCAGGCTGGTCTTGAACTCCTGACCTCAAGGAATCTTCCTATCTTAGCCTCCCAAAGCACTAGAATTATAGGCATGAGCCAACACATCCAGCCTTTCAAAAGTTTTTAAATGCTTCCATATAGCCATCTGTCAAAGGTAAAATGGTCTCTCTCCAGCTGGAGCAACAAAAACTGAAAGAAATGCATGACAATGAAGAGGACACCATAACTTACAAATGGCATGCTGGGACTGGAAAACCCAAAATGATGGTAAGTGAGTAGTGCTGATGCCTCAAAAGGGGAGAACTGTTAAATAAAAATTATAGGAGGCCACTGTTTTGGACTAGGTTTCTGCACTAGGCCCCCCAAAACCAGACTAAAAACCAAAATGGAGTCACCCATGCTAAAGTCCACCTCACTGAACCTAAACTAAGTTGTCATCTGACCTCCCAAGAAATCAAGAGAGAGGTAACAGATAACTGTCAGTTTCCCAAACAGTTTAAATCTTCAATCAGCATGATAATGAAGTTCCTTCTGCTTTAATCCTCACACAGAAAAGGTAGCCTGAAGTAACCTGATAACTAGTCATTTTTCTACTATTCTGTCTCCTAGTCCCATCTTATAAGAAAAGAACTTTGAAAGGACTAATATGCTCTTTGTTCTTTGCTTCTGCTTTCTTCAGCCCTTTTCTGTCTCTAAAGCCAACCTCCTCTACTCAGCTCTTTGGAACTCTTTTGCTATTTTTATGGAATGAAGTGTTACCTGATTCTAGAATCACAGTAAAGCCAATTGAGATCTTTAAACTTAAAAAAAAGGGAAAAGAAAAAAAAAGCAACAGACCTTTAAATTAAAAAAACAAAAACAACAGCTAAAAGGTACAATGGAAGAAAAGATACCATTCACAAAAACAAGAGAAAAGACAAAGCAACCAAGAAAAACAATGAATGTTAAAATATCTATATTAAGAAACATTCAAAATGCTCTGGCTGAGGAATATAAAAGGCTAATACACAAAAAGACAAAACTTGTTCTTGGTTAGAAAGAGTCAGTACTGGCTGGGTGTGGTGGCTCACGCATGTAACCCTAGCACTGTGGGAGGCCAAGACAGGAGGATTGCTTGAGCCTAGGAGTTTAATTAAGACCATCCTAAGCAACATAGTTAGACTCCATCTCTACAAAAAAAAATTTAAAAACCAGGTGTGGGGGTGTGCACCTATACTCCTAGCTACGAGGGTGGCTGAGGCAGGAAGATCACTTGAGTTCAGGAATTCGAGGTTCCAGTTACCTAAGATCAGGCCAATGCACTCCAATGTGGTTAACAGAGCAAGACTACTGTCTCTTAAAAAAGAAAAAAAAGTACTGCAAAAATTGTTCTATAGATATAACAGTAACATTTGTTTTGGATTAGACAAACTGATTATCTACATATCCATATATATTCTGCAACTAAAAAAGCTGATCGTAAAATATAAAAATGTATGTGTAAGAATATCTAGGATGATTCTGAAAAATGTGCGGTAATACAGGGAGATACGCCCTACCTGACAGTAAGATACATTATAATGTAGGAATTACGACAGTGTAGACTGGTGCATGCATAGTCAGATAGAGCAAGGGTAGAGAAGTTCATGGCTTTTCAATTTAAGGGGACAGGAGGTGGAATGGAGAGGGGCTGTTCTTAGAAATGTGTAACAAGTGCACAGAGGTGCTCTTGGCTGTTCTATAATAAGGCCCACAGAGTGGGTGAAAAATCAGAGACTAACTTTCAACAGTTTAAGAAAACTCACCTCTGTCAGAATGACATCATCATCCAGGTCCTCTTCATCATGTTGCTGAGGAGCCGGGGTGACCAGCATTGGAATCCCTTCCTCATCAGAGGAGTCAGATATGGTGATGGGCGCATCTCTGAGATTGATCCAGTCTACAGGAAGGCAGAGAACACTGTTACTGGGAGGCTGGCATGATCATATTCAATCCTTTTGTTCAATTTTGGTGTGAAAAAGGTCAGGCCTAAAGCTAAGTTCATAGCTACTAGTATAGTCCACTAGCGGCACATGCACTCAAGCATTAAGACTCATGTTTCTGTGCTGATTTTTGCCAGTAATATATATGGGGACTTGCTGAAGAAAATCTGACAATTACTATGTGCAAAATATGAATTTTTTTCTTATATTAATACTAGGGTTGAAGAAATCTCTCAATAAAATCTTCCAGACTGCTGATTTCTTTAAAGTGAAACCATGGCCTCTCAGCCATCTCTACTTCTCCCAGGAATAAAAGACTTTTTTATTTAAACTGCTAGGTCTGAAAAAATTATCACTCAAAAACAGTAATATTTTCATTTAACATTTAAAATATTAAAATTTGCTCACCTTAGACATAAACTTTAAGAATCATTTAAGCAAACATATTTTAAATGTTTTAGTCAAGCACCCATTTAGCATCTATGACAATAAACAATTTAACTTTCTTAGTTTCCTTTTAAATATAATTATAATTTTAACCATCTAGATATAGTAATTTTGTTCAAGGTCTCTACTTCCTTTTATCTGTCTAAAGATAGAACATGTTTGATATGAATTACAGGATAACACAAGCTGATATTTTTTCCTGTCTGGTTTGATGGAAATGTCAAGGTCAAAATGGGCAATAAAGAGAAAATGCATTAAGTGAGCTTAAAAAAAGGAAGAAGAAAGAAGAGCAAGAAAGAGGCATCGTCATTACAATTTCTGAAATTCCTCCATTAAAGCTGTAATGTCTCTCTCAAGGTTAATGCCTCAAGTATTTCTTGGCACTCTACAATTTGAAAAGCAATCAAAAATCAATGATTTCACTTCATTCCTATAAGAAAGCAGCTGTGATGCCAGGGACAATAGTTGCATCTGCAGCATCTAACGTCAGATAGCTTGAGTTTAAATCTCAGCTCTACCACACATTAGCTATTGGGGTTGTTACCTAACTTCTTTAAACATCCACTTCCTCAACAATTAAAAAAAGGTTAAAAAGGCTGCCTACTTAAAATAATTATGGCCCTGCCCCTCCTTGTCTGCTTCTCCTCACCTGTCCCTCCTAAAATAAATGTGAAGATTAGCTGAGAAAACCCAGATAAGATGCTTACTACTTATAGTTCTTAGACTGACAAATGTAACCAACTGAACTGAGGGCCTGAATAAGTACATTATAAAGAACTTCCAGTTAAACCTGGCAGAATGAATCCAAGTGATTATCACCATCACTTTCTAAAACTCCACTAAATGACAGTAAGGGAACTTTAAAAAAGTATATACCCTCGAGTACACAAATAAGAGAAGGGAGCGCCTAGTAGGCAGGAGAATTTAACAAAATTCTGATAAACAGCATATTTACAGGTGGCAAGTGTTTCAGCAGATTGGAGAAGGTTCAAACCCACAGCCTACAGAGGGGACAGCTGACCAGAAGTGGCCTAATTCATGCTGAATCCCAGAACAGGACAGAAATTGATGGCACAAGATACTTTTGAGACCAAAAATGAGAGGTGATTCAGTCTGTATTGTAGGCAAAGACATTTCTACATTTCTTCTTCTATCCTACGTAGCCAAGTGACAAGCCACAGCCACCCAGGCAAAAGACAAATATGAGTGTAGGTGTAGATCTCTTTGTATTTACCCTTCTTGGGAGTCCATTTCCTAGATGTACAGATTAACATTTTTCATCAAATTTAGGAAGTTTTCAGCCACTGTTTATTCAAATATTTTTTCTGTCCCTTTTGTTTTTCTTTCCTCTCCCTCTGAGACTTTCATTACACATATGTTAATAAGCTAATGGTATCCTCAAAATTTTTTGAGGTTCTTTTCATTTTTCTTCATTCTTTTTTCCTTCTATTCTACAGATCAGATAATCTCTGTCAATCACTTATTCTTCTGCTAGCTCAGATCTGTTGTCAAAACAGATCTTTAGTGAATTTTTCATTTTAGTTATTGTACTTTTGACCTCCAGAGTTTCCATATATATATTTTCTTAAAGAGATGAGGTCTCACCGTATCACTCAGATTGGTCCCCATCTCCTGGCCTCAAGCAATCCTCCTACCTCAGCTTCCCAGCTGGGACTATAGTTGCGAGCCACTGTGCCCAGCTTTGTTCTTTTTTTAAATCATTTCTAGTGCTTTACTGATGTTCTTTATTTAATGACTCACTGTCATCATACTCTTTCAATTCTTTAAATGTGGTTTTCTTTAGTTCTTTGAACATATTTATAACAAGTAATTTGAAATCTCTACTAATTAACTTCAACATTAGTTTCCAGAGAGAGAGCCTTTATGGATTCTTTCACCTATGTACGTGTCAGACTTTCCTGTTTGTCTCAGTATTTGTTGTTGAAAATTATATATTTAAGATAATATACCATAACAACTGTGGATTCTGATCCCGCCCCTGCACCAGGAGTAGCAGTTGTTGCTGTTTTTGTTTGTGCCTTGTATAGACTCATTCTGTGGAGTCTGTTTTCCCCAGTGTGGGGATGATCTCTGTTCAGGTCTTTTTTCTTTTTAATTCCTGTTTTCATTTTTTTTTTTTTTTTTTTTTTGAGACAGAGTCTCACTCTCTTGCCTGCGGTGAGTGCCGTGGCATCAGCCTAGCTCACAGCAACCTCAAACTCCTGGGCTCCAGCGATCCTACTGTCTCAGCCTCCCAAGTAGCTGGGACTACAAGCATGAGCCACCATGCCCGGCTAATTTTTTCTATATATATTTTTAGCTGTC
>CAUYSK010007191.1:0-13341 GCA_963575035.1 Avahi laniger | reverse complement strand
CCTTCGTAGGTTGGCAGGGTTGGCAGCAGTGTGGTAGCCAGCTGCTTGAGCACTTCCCCTGTCCCTTGCTGCCATCGAGGAGGGTGGAACCATCCCAGAGGGGTGTCCAGAGACTTGACATCCAACTCTCAAGACCCACTCATTCTTCAAGACCCAGCTCGTCTATTATCTCCTCTGTGAATCCTTCTCTGGCTTCCCCCAGTTGCATGGATTGGCATTTCCGCCTTTATTTCATTCTACCAGTGGTTGTATAACCATCCTTCCCTTAAACTTGTGCTCTACAAGGCAGGGGCCGTGTGCCCCACAATGCCCAGAGCAGGGCCTGTTTCACTGTTGCCTGTCTGTGGTGTATGCGAAATTGGGTGAATGAATGGAAGCCAACATTCTCTGGCACATGCGTGAAGCCCTCCTTCCTCCTCTTGCCCTGTTCTTGTTAGTGAGATCTCTTGGACGGCTCACTGGAGTAGGGTGTGTACTGTGTGTGTGTACTACACCCCACAGCCCCAGAGCTGGAAGAGTGCCAAGCTTTAGGGGTGGGCGTGTGGGGGCCAGAGTGTCCGAGCCTTGACTCTCCCTTTGTGGTCCATGTGTCCGTCGAGGAAAGGAGAGCCATCTTTCTGGGCACATGAATTCAGTTCCTAGGATGTACTTCAAAGCTCCACTTCCCCTCAGTAGCAAATGTCATCATGGAGAAGATGGACAAGTTGGGGAACTCACATGCTTCCTCCTTCTCTGCAGCAGCCTCACAGCGCTGGGTCGTACGTCTGTCCTGCACGCCCACCGCCAAGCTGTGAGCCGCAGGAGCATGGACGGTGTTCACATGCCACGACATCTACTGGGCACCCCCGGAGTTTCCGTTTCTTTTCGTTCTTTTTCTTTCTTTTCTTTTCTTTTCTTTTTCTTTCTTTTCTTTTCTTTTTTGAGATGGAGTCTCGCTCTGTCACCCAGGCTGGAGTGCAGTGGCACGATCATAGCTCACTGCAGCCTCCAACTCCTGGGCTCAAGTGATCCTCCCCCCTTAGCTTCCCAAGTAGCTGGGACCACAGGAGTAAGCCACTGTGTCTGGTTCCTCCCTGATGTTTCTTAAGTGGTAAAGAGATTTCCACGGACTGAATGTTCCTGTTCCCCCAAAACCATATGTCGAAATCCAAGCCCCCAGTGCGATAGTATTAGGAGGTGGGGCCTTTGGGAGGTGGTTCAGTCATGAGGGTGGAGCCCTCGTGAGTGGGACTGGTACACTTAAGAAAAGAGACTGAGAGTTTGCCCGTCTCTCTGCTCTCTGCCGTGTTAGGCTACAGCAAGGAGATGGCCACCCGCAAACCGGGAAGTGGGCCCTCACCAGACACTCGATTTGCTGGCACCTTGGTCTTGGACTTCCCAGACTCCAGAGCTGTGAGAAATAAATGTCTGTGTTTTAAACCACCCAGTCAATAGTATATTTATTGTAGCAGTTTGAGCTAAGACAGAGATGAATGAAAGAATAAATCAATGGGCTTTGATTGCTGTGTAGATCAGGGAGGCAGAGATTCATAAGAGGAATGTTTGACCGGAGTTTGATTCCAGCTCTGCCACTTACCAACTATGTGACAAGCCATGGGCCTTGTCTCTTAACCATAAAATGGGGATAAATAACACCAACCTCGGAGAGCTGGTGGGGAAATGAAACAGCCTAGTCGAAGTGCTCAGGGCAGTGGCTAGCACCTGGAAGACACTCAGTAACTGGAAGGCGAGAGGGATGGCCGTTTGACCCAGGGTGCTGCAGGAACACATAGCTATTTGCAAAAAAGTAGCTCGTGTGGTATGCAACGGAGTGAGAACTTAGGGGTGCTGACATCAAATTTGGGATGTTGTCTGTTACATCACTCAGATCCTAACTGTAGCTCTCAGCTAGAGGGAGGCAGAGAAACGTACCTATCTTTTTCAGGCATGAAAACCAAGCCCACCTGTTGAGTAGCCAGAGATGAATGATTTCAGGAAACAGGGAAGCATTCATTCATTCATTCATTCAACAGGCATTCATTCATTATTGGGCACCTACTGCATGCCAGGCCTTACCCACTTGCTTCAACACCAGAGAAGAAGGCAGGCTGAGCCAGGAGGGGACGGGCAGAACTCATCACAAACTAGTTTTTGCCCCTTTAGCCTGAGGCTGTGGCCTAGGGGAGAAGGAAGTGAGTTGCCATGATCTAATGCTGGCAGCAAGTGAAGAGCTTGAAGCTCCTTGTCTGGTTTAATCACAAGAGCTACCGAACCAGGTAGATTTTCTTACTCCCAGTTTACTGATAAGGAAACAGAGGCAGGAGGTGAGTGGCTGGACCCATGCTGCTCCGGCAGGAAGTGAGAAGGCAGGGGCAGGCCTGGGCCAACTGAGGTCCCCTGGCTTCCCTGATGTAGCAAAAAAGGGCTGGGGGCCCCTTCTCTGCTGTAACCCAGCCTGGTGCAAACCCCTAATTTCGAGGCAGGCTGCTGGAGCGAAGCTCCTGACTGGGACAGCTGGTAGGGTCTTGCAGTGTTCAAGGTCGAGTCCCTGCCCTTTTACAGTCTGCTGGGTTCATTCGCTCCGTCCTCGGCTTTGCTGGTTTCATTTCTCACTTCCAGGCTGGCCTCTGTTCCCAGCAGCCTGTGGTTTGGCTGCTCCCATCTCATCCCCAGACGCGGGGCCACGTGGGCCGGTGCGTGCAGAGGACGGGGTCAGCTTCCCTGCCTAGTTGCAAAGGCGGCGGCAGCAGCCACGGGCCAGGGCTGTGCAGACAGAGCCTGCCACTGGTGCTGCACTGATGAGCATGGGGGTGACAGTGGGGGTGAGGAGGGCCGAGACTGGTATGGGACCTGGCTGGCTTGTTCACTGGCCACTCAGCAGCCCCCAGAGCCCTGGGGGTACATTTTCTGCACCACTCTGGAGCCTGAGGGTTTGGGTTTAGGTCCTAGCTCAACCACTTCCTAGCTTGGGCAAGTTAATCAACCTCTTTTCCTCTCCTCTGTGGAGTGGGAATAATAACATCATCTACCTCCAATGGGTGGCTGTGGGACTGAGTTGGTCCACGTGGAGCATCTATTCAGTGTGCTTTGAACAGAGATGATTCAAGGCAATCACTTGCCTGTCACTGGTCCTGGCCGACTGCCGTAAGATGCCTCTCCTTGTGCTCCTCAACGTGCCCACTAATGGATTTGCAATCTGCACTCACGTGAGCTACACAGAATGTCCGCTTTGGGTCAAGGATACGTCCATGGAAAACAGGAAAGAGGGAAGCCAGTCACTTCTCCAGGAGGGGCTGCCATGAGAACACCAGCGTGGGGAGGCTCTGGTGTCCTGCCCGGTGGTCCAAACGCCCAAACAGGCCCCTGTTCCTCAGTCTCTTGCCTGGAGGATCTGGGAGTGGGGGTGATATGCAAAGTACTTCCTTACTCAGAGGGGCCCTGACCAGTCAGAATGGCCCTTGGCCACGGTGCTGCAGCACAGGGCACTTGGGGAGCTCAGAGCTGTGACTCTTGAACACCTGGCAAGGACGCATTTGACCTTGACTTTGCTGCACAGCTGTGGTCCGGGTCTGCATCGGCTCCACCAATGGGAAGCTCCAGAGGAGAGCAGTGGCCCGTGCAGAGTCCGGGCAGTAGGAGGGGGAGTTCTGTCCATCCTCCTATTCCTCCCGCGGGCGGGATCGCACTGTGACAAGATGGCTGAGGGCTGACAAAATTAAGTGGCCTTTAGGGGCTTTCAGCATAGGCTGGTGTGAACAGTGCTGGCTTTGGCATGAAACCACCCACTCATTCACACTTTGGCGTCTCAGATGAGTCTTTAACCTCTGAGATCCGCGGTTGTCTAATCTGCGAGGTGGAGGCAGCACCGCACACAGGGCTGTTGTACGGATAAGCCTTGCAGAAATCATCTGATGCAGGGTCTGGGAGGCATGGCCTAGCTGGGGAAGTGGGGGTGACCCCTGCTCCCTCCCATTAGGTGGGACTCCCTCCTGCTCTGGGACGGGTGAGGTGCAAGCCTTCCTTTGGAACACTCACATGTCCACGTAGTCCACACTCATTCTTTTGTGCATGGGACAGGAGTTTATTAAGTGACTCCTTTGTGCCAGGCCCAGTTCTAGCAGGTGGGGACCCTTCAGTGGACGTGCCAGACAAGGCCCTGTCCTCACGGAGCTTGGACGGGGAGGCGGGCAATGTGGTGGGCAGGCTTTTCCTCCTGCCGCAGGCTCGCAGCCATCCGGAATCCTGGATGTGACTGACACAGCAGCAGCAGCAACGTAACCCACCAGACACAACAGAGCTAAGCTCGAAATCAAGGAAGGGAAACCCCAGAAGCCAGATACAAAAGAAAGACTTCAAACCAGGGGCCCAAGAGGCCATGGAAGAGGTTGTAGGGCTTCAGACACCAGGTCTGGGTTCCCTGCAGGGGCTGCACCTCAGCGCCACCTGGGGAGCTTCTAGAGATGCCTAGGCCACTCCCCAGACCAGTGGCATCAAAACTCCCAGGTTTCAGGGGCTTTTAAAGCCCCCCAGTGGTTCCAGTGCACAGCTGAGCTGGTAAAGGTCTTTGAAGTGGGGGTGGGGTTCTCATGCCCACCCAGGCCAGGAATGAACCTCCTGTGTAAGGCAAGAGTCGTGAAGTTCTCTGAGTGGGTCCGATTGGAAAAACTCCGCCCAGCAGCTCAGCTAAAGGGGTACAAACGCTGGATGCCTACCTGCAGCCACAAGGGAAAAAGTGCCACCTATGGGACATTCAAAGCCAGTCTGTGCTTATCGAGAGCGCCAGGGTCGTGGTCACATTGCCAGCCTGCTGCCAGCACCCCAGGCAGAGTCGTTAACAATTCCCTTGGAGGACGGCCACTTCCACCACCCAGGGCATAGGTGACCCTTGTGGAAAACAAGTCCTCCTGGCATATCCTAGAAGGGCAAACAGACGCTAAACACGCGAGCAAATATGTCAGTGTTTCTCAATCCTGGTTGTGTGCTAGAAGGAGGTCTGTGATCAGCTTCCAGAGCTGTTGATTACACTTGTCTGGAGTGTGGCCTGAGCATTTGGGATCTTTTATAAAGCTTCTTGGGGTTGAGAAACTGCAAAATAAATGAGATAATGTACATAGTTTATGAAGACCACCTAGCAGGATAATGTGGTATGTAACAGAAAGTAATTAGCTGAGGGAGACCAGAAACGGACTCCCCAGGAGGTGACATTCAATTTGGAGCTTGAAAGATGAGGAGGAGGCCTCATGCAAGGAGCTGGGAAGCAGCTTTCCAGGCTGAGGCGACAGCAAGTGCAAAGGCCCTGAGGCCAGAATAATAGTGACCCATAGGGAGGAGGATTCAAGACCTCATAAGCCATGGTAAGAGGCTCAGAATTTTTCTGCAAGGGTGAGGGAAAGCCACTGATGGGTTTAAGCAGGGCAGTGACTCGATCTGATGTTGAACAGGCAGAATCCTGAAAAGTCACAGCTGTACACATTTCATTTGCTCTAGAGCACTGAGCCTCCCCACCCCAATTTCTCTACCTACCCCATCCTGTTTTTGCATCTTCGCAATAACTTCGTAAAGGAGGTAGGTACATGTCTTCTCCATTTTACAGATGGGAAAACACCAGAGCCTCGCAGCCTCATCCGTGTTGCCGAGGTTCCTGAGTGGCAGGCGTCCAGATCATCTGGTGTTCATCCATCCCAGAGCTCTTGCCCAGAGAGCAAGACACAGCCAAGCAGCCCGTCCCACCCTTGTTATTACAGGGAGTTATATTCTCGCCACCTTGGCCGCTGGGATGAGAGAGCGCAATCCTAGTTGCTGTCGTTGGGAAAAACCGCTCGCCCCAGAGTGGTCTCCCTGCAAACATCCCACGTCCCTTAAGCACTCCTGTCCTGATAGGCTCGTCACCCTCCCCTAACTGTGCAGCAGCTCCATCGTTACGGTCTCATTTTAGAAAACGAAGGCTCTTGGAACTAAATTGAAGGGGCGTTTCCTGTGCCAACCCCACTTAGCTCCCCTTGGTATGATGCCTGCAAGACTGCACTCCTCCTGTGGCCGCATAGACCCGTCATCCTACTTCTTGGCTGTCTGGCCTCATTTTCTATTAATTCCTTGAGGATTGGCTGCTCCCAGCTGGTGCTGGGTCAGTTTTGGAGAGGCCGCTTTGACATCTCAAAATGTTGTCATGGCTGGAGCATTTGAGGTCTTTCTTGACGTAGTTCTTGGAACCCCCTGGAGCCCCATTTCCCACCCCAGGATCCAAGGGCAGGTGGGATGGCCGAGGAGGTGGCGAGGAAGACTGAGAAAGGCACAAGGGATCTTTAGCATTCTTGCTGGGTGGCTCTGTTGGGCTTGGGCTACAGACAACCAGGGTGACTCTAGACAAACTATGATCTGGGGCTGGATCCAGGCTCAATGTACTGTGTGTGGAATTGCCCCACCACTGGGACTGCTAAGGATGGAAATTAAACTAACCCCATCATAAAGCCTCCAGACAACTAAAATATTGCTGCTAGACAGTAACCATGGAAACCTCCCATTGTTGTACCACCAGAACAGAAACCTGTTTGTGTTTGGCTTCCACTGGGGGTGCCATAGAGCTCCCCATTCCATCCCTTCCTGCCATCTGACAGCATCGCTCTAGGCGGGGCTCAGAGACTCAAGAAGAAAGCTGCCATTTGGCTCTTGGGACTCGCCCTGCCCTTGGTGGGTGCCAAGAGGAGAGCCCTGGAGAGAAGAAGCGAAGAATGGGGATGATGATGGGAGGAGATGGCACCCGGCAGTGTTGGTGAGAGCCAGCGGGCTGGGGCAGGATGTTGGTGTCGTTGGGGACACCATTAAGGGCGTTTGTGAGGCAATACGCACGTCTGGAGTCCCATCTGACTGGCATCAATAAACATCCCTGTTCCGTTCATTCTGGAAGGGGAGCCTTAATTAGGCATGAAGAGATTTATCACACAGCAGCCCCTCGGAGCTGTTGGTCTCTCTGCCATCTGGACCACATGGTTTCTTACCCTGCGGGAACAGCAGTGGGAATGACTGATGAGGTCCTGTGGCTCCACTCCCCAGGCCTGATAAAACCCAAATGGCTTTTGTCCACGCCAGGAAGGAGTGAGGATATGTGTTGACGGGCATGTGTGCTGGGGCTCATGCAGAGCTTTGCCCAGTCTCTGTGCCCAGCCCTTTGGCACCAGGGTTAGGGTCACCTTCCTCATTACAGCAACCGACCACAACAATTAACAGAAAAAGCCCTGGAGTGAGGATGAGAAGACCTGGGTGAAAATTCTACCAGTGGCTATGAGGCTTCCTGCAGGGTTCTGACTCAGTTTTATGACCTATACAAGGGATGATGTTTTCTGCTTTGGCCCAACCCACATGATGTTTTGGAGGTTCTTGTGACATTATGAAGGCAAAACGACTTCATTAACTATAAAGCCCTCTACAGGCATTAAGGATTTAATCCAACAAACATTTATTGAGCAACTGCTGTGTGCTATGCACCACGCCTAGTGCGGTGATGGATACAAATGAACAAAACACAGTCCCTGCCCTTGGCGAGCTTACAGTCTAAGGACGGTCCTAGGACAAGTGCACGAACAACTATAATACAAGGCAGAATATGGTAAGTGCCATGAGAAAGGTACAAATAAAGTGCTACGGTGGTTCAGCAGAGGGAGAGATCCCAGCGGTTGGTAGGTTGGGGAGGGCTTCGTGAAAGACGTGGTCTCTGCGTGGGCCTCGAAGGGAACACAAGCGAGCATTCCAGGGGACGGGAACAGCAAGACCAAAGGCACAGAGAGGGAAATGCAGGCGCCCCTTCCAGGAACAGGTATTCTTGACGGATCGGTGAAGGGTGTAAAGGAAGAATGAGGCCTTATTGGGTGGTCTGCAATGTCAGGGTGAAGAATCGTATGCTTGTTCACGAGTCGGGAACTTTGAAAGGTTTGTGAGTGGCTGGAGATGCAAACTGCTGAGCAGGTTCAGGGTGGCTGGAGAACGTGTCAGTGTGCATGGAGGAAACCTGGGAGAGGGGACTGCTGTCAGCTGGCCCAAGAGACAAACAAGCAAAGAGCAACATTAGTGCTAGTGGCAAGGAGTAGCAAGGGAGTCATGGGAGAGGGGTTGAAGATGACATTAGGGTCTTGGCCCGGGTGGTTGAGGGGATCACAGGTCTTCTAAAAGACAAAGGAGGGATTGTGGGGGTGGGGGAGGCAGAGATGATCCACTTGGCTTCAGAGGTGCTGAGCTTACGGTGTTGCCGCTAGAGCAGACAGGGCGAGTGTCCAAGCAGGTGCCATCCCAGCCGGGGGGCTCGGGGGAGGGCTGGGCTATGGGGGGGCACTCCTAGAGACCGGGGAAGGCAGACACGAGGTTGCTGATGGAGAGTATTGGGGGACCGAGGAGAGGATGCCGATGCGAGGCGTGTCCACATTGTGGGGCAAGGAGAAGAGAGGGAAGGAATGGTTAGATCTGCCTCGACTCCTTTTTAGATCAAGGTAGGGGCGTCGATAAATAAATCATAAATACACAAATAAATATATAAATAAATAACAGGGCCAAGAGGGGTCAGGGAGGGAGGAGAAAAACCATGAGACGGTGGTATCCTGGGTGCCGAGGGGCTGGGGAGCCTCCAGGAGGGTCGCCGTAGAGCCAGGCCAGGCGCAGAGCCCAGGAAGGGCCCTGGACCTTGGCTCCCTTCAGGGCCGGGAGCTGAGGGGTGGCAGAAAGTAAGGGCAGCCAGGGCAGGAGGTGCTGGGGACCCTTCCCAGGTCTGGAGGTGAGAGGAGGTGAGGGCAGAGGTCGAGGGAGCCAGGATGGGCTGAACGAGGGCACGCTGGAGGCTGGTGGCAGGAGGAGACAGGGTGGTGGCAGAGAGGCTGAGCCTGGGAGAGGAAACGTAAGTAGGGGTGGGGGGGATGATGCTTCCTCTGAAAGGGGAGGAAGCAGATGAAGGGGGAGGAGGGCGAGCGAGAGATTTTGAGGGGAGATCTCATTTTGGACAGGCCCTCTGGGCCGAGGCTGACAGGACATGACCGCTGTAGCTACAAGGCATTGGATCAGGGTGACTCCCGGGGCCACCCAAGGCCAGCTGGCCCACGGCGGAGACTGTGACAGGCAGGAAAGGCCAGGTTGCCTCCCGCCTGTGCTGCCCAGATGGAGAAGGCTGCAAGCCAGGGAGAGCCAAGGCCCCGGGAGCTCCTGCCATGGTGGCCAAGGCATGCAGCGCGGGACTGGAGCCGAGCTGGGCAAAAGTGCACGTGTGGACGGTCCCAGCCTTCCCCCAGACAGACCCGGGCGCAGGTCGCCGGGCTCCTTCCACGCCGCCCTCATCAGTTTCAGTTTAGGGGCCCGAGACTAAGACAGGACAGAGAAAGCCGTGTTCTCCTTCTCCGAAGAGCTCTGGCCTTTACTCCCCTGCGAGGGGGTCGTGGGTGCTGTCCTGCTGGGCAGAGCTGGGGGCCGACTCCAGAACCCGACATCCGGGCTCCCCTCAGGACTCCCCATGGGACCTTCTGGAACCCACCGAGACCCTGCTAGAAATTCGACCTGCTCCCCAGGGCACTGCAAGCGTTAGCAATTAAATGTCTTCTAGGACCTCCGAGATCGTCAAGACGAAGGACTCCGCAGCCACTCGGTTCCCACAGAGGCTGTCAGGGCTGTTTGCTCCTTTCAATATTCATTTTATAACGCAAATCCCGAATCTCAGACTTCAAGCAACAGCAAGGGGAAAAGGCAGAGATGTACGGCCCTCGCGGTTTTGGGCAGGAGCGTCACGTGCGGTTAATGGTTCTGGGTCTCCTTCCGCCGCCTCCACGGGCTTCCCGTCAGTCCTTAATTTAGCGCCAATGTCGTGTTCTGAATTGCCGTTGATTAATTATGTCCGGTCTCGTATGCTTAGTAGCAGATCTTGATTACTTCCCTTAACACTCTTCACCTTCAAGATAGTGGTTTTTAACTTATCTTTCAAATATGTCTGAAACAGTCTAAAACACTGTTATTTATCAGGCAGGGGACGCCTCTAACAAACCGAGCTGGCTAATGCTTCTCTGATATGACCTGGGAGTCCAGCCCCTAAGTTCCTGGCATCGAGCCCAGATTTCCCCAGCAGATTATGTCCAGTATTTGGAACTGCATTTGGCTTTGGGTTTTTTTTTGTTTTGTTTTTTTTAAAAGTCTTAAACATTAGCCTTAATAGGGGGAGAAAAAGGATTTTGCAAAATTCTAAAATCATTGCCGATGTGGGAAGATGGGGGTGGGTGGGAGCGGGGTGGACACTGAAACCTCTCCCTGCAAAGCTGGAGCTCGGGGTGGGCTAGTGTGACCATCAGGATAGGAAGGTGACACGAAAGTGACACTGACACAGCAGTCTGGCTGCTGAGGCCCCACAGAGTACAGAATGCAGACAGCAGACAGAGTGGTTGCAGAGACATGGAGCTAGGTGCTTGACATTCTTTCAGGTCCACACTCTGGAGCTCTGAGAAGCACCCAGAAAGGCAATCATGTATATTTTAAGAAGGATGACATTTATCTTGAGAGTGCCCTTTCAAGCTCTTGCTGTGGCTTTCCTGGTGGCAGAGGAGGACAGTGGAGTCCCTCACACGACATTCTAACAGGGTGAGAGGGAGACTGACCTGGAGGGTGAAATTCCAGGGTCTCTTCCTCCTCGACAGACTCAAGTTGCTTTAAAGAACACCCAACACAACCACCACATTTTGGACACACTTCTACCTTATTCTGGGGTGGGGCAAACCCTTAGCAGGAGGTCTCGATTTTTTTCAAAATCATGATTTGGAACACCCCACGTCTTAGTGTCATCTTCCTGTTTCACCCAAAGTTCTTGGTGGTTCTTGCTAAGCCAGAATATGGACTGTCCATTGTGTCTCCTCCAGCCTTCTCTTCGTGGCTGTGGAGGCCTGAGACATGACACCACGGTTTGTCCCTTGGGCAGTCAAACTCTAAGTTCGTGGAACAAGGCCCTGAACTCTCATGGGGCCTCTGCCACTTGGTTTCATTGTGCTCCTTTGCCCGGTTGAACTCTCTAAACTCCCTCTCCTCTGTGAACAGCACCCGCCTTAGGCTGGGTCAAGTGTCCCCTCTGGGTCTTGGCTCACCCAGAATCCATATATCCCAGAGGCTCGGGGCAGCTGACAACAGGTGGCTCTCCACTCATCCATAAGCCCAAAGATCCCTCCAACCCAGGAGGCAGTTTGTCATCCAAAGTCTTGGGACTAGCTTCTTTTCACGTCAAGTCCTTCGGCCCCCAAAGATGGACTGAGTCTCAATCTGGTTCAGGTGGGTTCTCCACACCTTCTTCTTGTGGCTTATCTGCCTAATGCTAGATGAACACCACACAGTTATAAATACTCAGGTCAATATATATATGCAGGTATAGATATATATATTCTGGTCACTGTTTTACACTTTAACAAAGAAAACCACTAGCCTGCTTTTTCTATTGCTTGTGCCACCCCGACTCCCATCTGCCTGTGGTGTAGCTGGCAGGAAATGTGAGCCACTGAGTCCCGTGGGGTGACCACCTTACGTGGCCCCGTCACACTGGCCGACAGTCAGTTTCAGAGCCCCCTGCTCGTGCAGGCTCTTGAGGGCCTTGAACTCCAAGGGCATGGTGTGGGGGCTGGCCTGGGAGGTGTAGCCGTACTTGAGGCTGTCATAGTAGTGGTATTTGACAGGGTTCTGGTTCTGATCGAGTGGAAAGGGCCAGAAGCCGTAGAGGTAGATCTGGTTGCAGAACCGCGTGGCCAGGGTGTACATCAACAGGCCGGTGGTGGGTCTTTTGATATGGACTTTGTTGGTCAGCCAGTATCTGGGGGGGAAAAAAAAAAGGGGGAAAAGAAACGTAAGTTTGTGAATCACCATTTCCGGGAATAGGGAGATTTTATCCTGCCTGGCAGCCTGCCTCCTGCCATGCCAGGAGCCTTAGGGACCAATCAAGCCACAGATCCCTGGTTCCCTTCGCAGGGAACTGACAACCACCATTGGTTAAGCAGCTGAGCCACTCCTTGGACTGGGAGCTTTCACATACACGAGTTTAAGGAATTCTCTAAACAAGCCTGTCTGTGGGTACGGACGCCGGCGTGGGGACCAGAGACAAAAAGTGGCTTGCCCCAGGTCACCCAGGCAAAAAAGGGCGGCACCTTGACTCGGGCCAGCAAACTTTTTCTGTAAAGGGCCAGATGATAAATATTTATGGTTTCGTGGCCACACAGTCCCAGTTGCAACTGCTGGCCCTCTGTGTAGTTGTAGAATTAAAGAGCCACAGACCACACAGGGGTGTGGGCAGGGCTGCCCTTCAGCAATACTTTGCTGACCTTGGATAAAGCACCTGCTCTTGCACGGTGCACGCTGCCTTTCAGGGGTCCCGCTGTGCTTCCCTTTGTGACTGCCGTTCCTGAGTCTGTCCTTGCTGCTTGAGTGCCTTCAGATCTCCTTCCTGTCCCTGCCTACAGGAGACCCACCTCTGATGCAGTAGCCCGTCTCTGACCACAGGTGACTTCTGACCACAGGTGACTCTCCTGGAGTCAGGAGTCGAGGAAGAGGAGGAGAAAGGGGAGTCGAGGAGGAGAAGGAGGAGGAGAAGGCTGAAGAGCACTAGACAGTGGTTTGCCCTGGGAGGCTGGGCTCTGCCAACTCTTTTCCTTCTAAACATCCATCGCTACATCTTGGCGTTCCCACCTCGGAAACAGAGTCCCCGCCTCCCACCTCCAGGCAAAGAGAGGAAGCCTGGAGAGCTGGAGAGAGCAGGGTGCCAGGCGCACCTGAGCCAAGAGTGCAGTGAGGAGGATACCGTCTCTGTTTCACAGACGAGGACACAGGCGCGGAGGAGGTAAATAATTCAGAAGACTTGAGTTTTAGTGACAATTCTGTCACCAACAATCTGTGTGCTTTGGAGCAAGTCACTTCTCCCTGCTGAATCTAATTTTTAAATTTATGCAATGATGGGGCATAGTCCAGATGATCGCCAAGATATTTTCCAGGTTCCAACATTCCAAGACAACCTAGAAGTTTCTCCAGAAATGGGAAAGCGTCCATTCCATTTGTCATCATTCCTGCTTTGCACCACAGTTGCTCTCCCATAGGGACTTAGAACTCACGTGATGTGTGGTCTAACCTCTTTATTTCTAGTAAAATCTTCCACTTTCCCTAGCTGGATCCCTTTAAAAGCAACACTTACACCTTGGCAGAAAGGCGTAATTCCTTACCCCAAATTCCTTGCCACAGTGTCTCCAGACCAGACGTGGTCCACGTTTTCCTGTCTTCAAATGACCCCCGTGAGTCCCCATCCCACATGCTCCCAATCGCCTCTCTGAAAACACCCATCCCCAACCAAAGTAAAGGCAGGTGCAGTTTCCAGTGACTGCA
>CAUYSK010007189.1:0-14820 GCA_963575035.1 Avahi laniger | reverse complement strand
ATGACCTTTTTTGGTGCAATTCTGGCTTTGGGAAGTGGTTTGGAGCTTCTTCTCTGTCCAACCACCGAGAAGGTTTTCGCTGGTTGTCATGTAAAATGCACTTTTTGCTGAACATCACAAACTGATTGACAAATGGTTCGTTGTTGTTGCATACAAGAAGAGAAGATGACACTTCAAAACAGCGATTTTTTTGATTTTGGGTCAGTTCATGAGGCACCCACTTACTGAGCTTCTTCTTTTCTTTCCTTTTTTTTATTTCAGCATATTATGGGAGTACAAATGTTTAGGTTACATATATTGCCTTTGCCCCGCCCAAGTCAGAGCTTTAAGCATGTCTGTCCCCCAGATGGTACACTTTTTCACCTTTCCAACTTGCTTCGAATGCTGAACAACTGCAGAATGGTCTACGTTGAGTTCTTCAGCAACTTCTCTTGTAGTTGTAAGAAGATCAACTTCAATGATTGCCCTCAACTGGTCGTTGTTAACTTCTGATGGCCAGCCACTGTGCTCTTCATCCTCAAGCCTCCCTTCTCCTTTGCAAAACTTCTTGAACTATCACCGCACTGTATGTTTGTTAGCAGTTCCTAGGCCAAATGCGTTGTCAATGTTGCAAGTTGTCTCCGCTACTTTACAACCCATTTTCAACTTGAATAAGAAAAATCTCTTGAATTTGCTTTTTGTCTAACATTATTTCCATAGTCTAAAATAAATATAAAATAAACAGCAAATAAGTCATTAGCAAAAACACATAAAGTGAGAAATGTACATTAAAATGATGTATAACATGACCACATTTATTTAAGAATGTATTCCAATATCAAATGGCAAATGTCAACAATGCCTAAACATAATTACGTTTGCACCAACCTAATATATCCAGCTGAGTGATGATGTTGTTGGATTCAACTATGTCCTAACTGATCTTCCGCTGTCTGTACTTGTCCTTTTCTGATAGAGGAGTGTTGAACTATAATAGCAGATTTATCTATTTCTCTTGAATCTATCAGTTTTTGTCTTACCTATTTTGATTTTCTGCTTTTAGGTATATACACTTTAAGAATTGCTATGTCTTCTTGAAAAATTGAACACTTTATCATTATATAATACCTTTTTTATCCCTGATAAGTTTTCTTGCTTTGAATTCTGCTGGGTCTGAATTAATATAGCTTTTCCCACTTTCTTTTGATAAGTGTAGTGTGGTATATCTTTCTCTATCCATTTACTTTTAATCTATTTACATTTAATTTTACTTTAAAAGTATATTTTTTGTAGAGTGTGTATCTGTATGTATATATATATGTGTGTGTGTACATGCATGTGTGTGTATCTGTATATAGTTTTTTGAACCACCCTAACAATCTCTGTCTTTTCTGCCTTTTAATTGGTGCATTTGGGCCATTGTCATTCAAGGCAATTATTGATATTGTCATATTAATATCCACAGTATTTGTTATAGTTTTCTATTTGTTGCCCTTGTTCTTTATTTTCGTTTTTGTCTTTCACTCTTTTTATGCCTTTTTAGGTTTTAATTGGATATTTTATATGATTACATTTTCTCTTCTTTCTTAGCACATCAGTTATATTTCCTTTTTTCACCTTTTAGTGGTAGCCCTAGAGTTTGCAATACACATTTGCAATCCAGTTCCACTTTTGAATAACGCTGTACTGTTTCACAGGTATTGTGAGTACCTTATAATAAGAAAATAATTCTAATTCCTCTCTCCCATCCTTTGTGTCATTGTTGTCATTCATTATACTTATATATAAGCATAATCATTTATATGTAAATAGAACATATACATAAGCATGCATAATCAAATGCATTATTGCTGTTATTATTTTGAAAAAATAATCTGTTAGATAAATTAAGCATAAGAAAAAACTTATTTTACCTTCACTTATTCCTTCTTTGATGCTCTTTCTTTCTCTATGTAGATCTGAGTTTCTATTAATAATAATTTTCCTTCTCTCTAAAAAATTTCTTTTAACATTTCTGGCAAGGCAAGCCTATCAGCAACACATTTCTTCAATTTTTGCTTGAGAAAGTGTTTATTTTATTATAAGGTACAGAATTCTAAATTGGTGGGTTATTTTTTTTTCTTTCGACTCTTTAAATATTTCACTTTACTCTCTTGCATGTATTCTGAGTAGAAGTGAGATATAATTCTTATCTCTATTTCTCTTTAGTAAGATGTGTTTTCCCTCTGCAGTCTTTTAGGTTTTTTATTTATCTTTGATTATAATTTGACTATAATATGCCTGGATGTAGGAGTTTTTATTTATTTTATTTTATTTTGCATTTATCTTACTGGGTTTTCTTTGAGCTTCCTGGATCTGTAGTTTGTTGTCTGAAACTAATTGTGGGAAATTTTCGGTCATCATTGTTTCAAACATTTCTTCTGTTCCTTTTCCTTTTTTTCTTTTCCTTCTTGTATGCCTATTACACATATGTTACACCTTTTGCCGTTGTTCTACAGTTCTTGGATATTCTTAGATATTCTATTTTTCTCAGTCTTTTTCTCTTTCCTTTTCAGTTTTGACAGTTTATATTGAGATATCCTCAAGCTAAGAAATTCTTTGTTCACCCATGTCCACTCTACCAATGAACCCATAATAGGTATTATTCAGTTCTGTTACAGTGTTTTTGAATTTAGTAGTTGTTATTTATTCCTAGGATTTCCATTTCTCTGCTCACATTGCCCATCTGTTATTGCATGCTGTCTGTTAGGGATCTTAGCATATTGATCATAGTTTTTTTTTAAATTCCTGGTCTGGTAATTCTAACATCCTTGCCATATCTGGTTCTGATACTTTCTGTCTCTTCAAATGGTGGGTTTTTATTCCTCTTTTAGTATGTCTTGTAATTTTTTTATTGAAAGATGGATGTGGTGTACTGAGTAAAAGGAACTACTGTTAGTAGATTTTTAGTAGTGTGGTATAAGGTGTGGGAGAAGGGAAATAATCCTATCATTTTATGACTAAGTCTCAGTTTTTAGTGAGCCTATGCCTTTGGATTAAGAGCTTCGTAAGTATTTCTCATTACCTGCCCCCCACATTAGGTGGGACAGGATGACCAGAGTGTGCTGGAGTTGGATATTTTCTTTCTTCCATGTGGAAGATTAGATTAAAGTGGGCTTGAGTTCGATATTTCCTTTCTTCCAGGTCAGTTAGATGCTGATAAAACACAAGAATGCTAGGCTCTGATGAAATAGTTTTCCTGAGGGTAGACCTTGTTAGGAAGAACAGAGTGCTCTTATGTGTTTCAAATGGTTTCTTTTCTCCCCCACCCCACTCCCACCAGAATCACAAGGAGGTTTTTCTCCAATATTTACTGTGAGAACCTGGTTGAGAATCTGTAGATGAAACTCACAAGCATGAGGGACCCCCTGTCCACACTGGCCCTCCAGTAATTTGTCAATTACAGTTTAAGTTTTCGTGCCCTGGGACTGGTTCCCTTGAAGGTTCCTGCTCATAAGTTTCTGCTCTGATAAGGTATGATTCTCTGTATCCACCAGTTTTTCTCTGTAATTTTAGGGAGAGCTGTTTGCCCTGCGACCTCAGTTCTCTGACATATCTAAGAAGAGTTTTTGATTTTTCAGCTTGCTCGGTTTTTGACTTTTTAAGATAGAATGGCTATATCCAAGCTCCTTTTCATGAGGAACCAGAAACCGGACATCTCTTTACTGATCCAGTGATGCCCAGAAGGAATAAAAGTAAAATCAGAAATCAATGAAATAAACAGGAGAAAAGATTAATCAAATCAAAAACAGTTTCTTTGTAAGGATAAGTATCTGTTTGACAGACTGAACAAGAAAAAAATAGAGTTGAAAATAAACACACAAAAAAGGAACTCTATATTGACATTAAATATTTAAAAGCAGAACCATACTATGAACTGTGCGATAATTTTAAATTTTATGTCACTAGTATAATTTGATTCAAACAAGATAATAATATTACAAGATAATAGATGTATAATTTTATTTTACTTATTAAGATAGCAACAAAGATCCTAGATAGCATATAAGCTGAGGGAAGCCAGCTGTGCATTAAGAATTAATCTATCACGGTTGTCTTCCTGAGGTTCCCCCAGAAGCAGACACTGAGACAAATTCACATGTAAGCAAGATGTTTATAATAGAAGGTGCTTCCAGGAAACATTGGTAGGGAGTTGAGAAAATGATACAGAGAAGGGAAGAGGCTGCTAATAAAAGGTTTTGTTAGCAAGCGGATCATCACGTGGGCAAATAGAGTTATTTCAGTAAGGGAGTTCTGAGACCCAGAGTAGAACATGTTCCTAAGAGTAACCTCACTTGACTGTTTATAAATGAATATCCATCGTTTATTGATTAGGGACTACTTTCCATAATTAAGATCTTACCATACAAAGTGACCATAAATCAGTACTTTGTAGCATTAAATATTACCTGAAATAGTCTGAGTCAGTTGATACAATATAAAATATATTACTCTTTCTGATATCATCTTATTTAAAACAAAATCCTGCTTTTTCCACTATACAAAAAAGTATGAAAAATATGTGTATTAAAAATCCTTTTTTTGGTTTTCAACTTGATTTTATTTTCAGTTTCTCTGTGATATAATTAAATCTTTGAATTTTTAAAGGAACTTTATTTCTGAAGAAGAAATGTTACTGGCTTTTCATAGAATCATATTGACTGCTCTTTTCTTAAAATAAAAATTTAAAGTTTTTTTTTTTTAACATTTTTACTTTTTCTTTTGAGTGAAATTTGGTTTAAGGGTGAGAAGTTGACAAGAAAAAAAAAAAACCAAAAAAACAACTCTCTTGAACACACACACATACACAATACAGTGTTTGAATTAGGCTACCGAAATGTTCTCTTCTTTAAGAGATTGCTTGCCGCTGGGTCTATTTTCTGTTCAATAGGTCTATTTTCCCTGCAATGCCTCATTAGTTCTGAACACATTTTTCTCTAGATAAATTTAAAAGCTCATCCTAATTAGACTTCACTGGGGTGGTCTCAATTATTTGATCCATTCAGAAAAAAAGATAGAAAAAGGATTACCTTGGGGGCTACCGTGAATGACAGTAAAAGGGTTTACTACGGTGATTTTGAGTTTTAGGTTTGGTTACATAGAATTTCTAACAATCTGACCTCAACACCGGGCAAGAAATAGTCCTCACAAGCAATCTTTCTCTTTCATCTTATTAAGCACTTTTGTAACTGTCATATTGGTGTCATCGTCCCTAGAATCATTTTGCTCCTGACACTACCCAACCCCATCAAATCATTTAAAAAATGCTCAATTATTTAGTGATAAAGGGGGCTGGATATACAATATTGCATTTTAGGATGTGCCCCTCTCCAATTGTGTTATCCATATTCTTCATGAACTTTTCTCCTTACCTGTACCATTATTGCAAAGACATCCAGTGCATCCTTTATACCAATGGCAGAACTTTTTTCTAAAACTGCCCATGTAAGACATCCACAATAGGTATTTACAAAGTTCCTTGTCTTTTCTCCATCATAATGCCTAAAATATTATCTTTTAGTTTTCTATTTATTAGATTGTATCGCTCAGACGCGTGATTCCTACTGGCCATGGAATTGTATGTCTCCTTTCATTATAACATTAGGATATTGAATATGGAAAGTATAGTGTATAGTATATGAAAAGCATATTATAAAATGATTAAGTAAATGAATTGACTTTATCTGAGCATGTCACATTAATATTTTCCTAGAGATGACAGTATATATTCCCAAGTTCTAAGGGTGGAACATAATTTCCTAGAAATCAAAAATAAAATTCCTTTTGATTTCTAGGCATTTTCCATGTCTTCCTTGAACAAATGCTATGTTCAAATGATAGCTTTCCAGGTACACATCATTCTGTTTCCCTTCTCCATATTTATTTTATGAGAATTACCAAATGCACAGAAAAATTGTAAGAAATGTCATTGAATGCCTGTTACCTCCTATTAGATTCCACAATCAATATTTGCTTCATATCACATATTATCTATTTATCCATCAATCCATCTTCTTTTTATCCATTTCAAAATAAATAACAGACATTAGTACACTTTATCCCTATATTCTTCAGCATGCTAATAATTACAAATTAAATATTTGTTTGTGGTTTTTATTTCTGGTAAAATTAACAGAGTGAAATGGAAAAATCTTAAATATACTATTCAAAGAATTTTGACAAATACATACAGCTGTGCAACTGTGTAACCCATTAATTATCAAGATACCAGCCCACAAAATTCTCTAATATCCCTTCCTAGTCAATCCCAACTCCCTACCCTTTCGGATATAGTTACTGTTCTGATAAGCTTCTTTGTTTGAAGGCATAAATTAGTTTTGCCCTTCTTGAAAGTCCATATAAATGGAATCACACACACACACAAAACTCTTTTGTATAAGGCAACTTTCACTCAGAATAATGGTTTTGAGATTCATTCATGTTGTTGCATATACTACTAGTTCATTGATTTTATTGTGGAATTGTACTTCATTGCAGTAACAAAATACGATGTTTTCCATTCTGTTGACAGAAACCAAGGGTATTTAGAAGGTTCTGGATATTATGAATACAGCGTCTATGAACATTCTTATACAAGGATTTTTGTTCACATTAGCTTTCATTTATCCTGGGTAAATACGTAGAAATTATTGGATTAAAAAATAGGTGTATATTTAATTTCATAAAAAATGTATTGAAACTTTTCCCAAACAACTTGTATCTCTTTGTACATTCACCAATGATGTATAGAGTTCATGCTGCTCCAAACACTTGCCAATATTCAATGATGTCATTCTTCTAAATTTTAATCATTCTTGCTTGTGTAAGTAGTATCTCATTGTGGTTTTAATTTGCATTTTCTATTGATGACTGCTGATGTGAGCATTTTCCCCCATACTTATTGTGTATCTTCTCTTGTGAAGTGTCTCTTAGACTTTCACCCATTTATTGAGATGTCTTGTCATTTTATTGTTGATTTAATAGAGTTCTTTACTTTGATATATGCGTTCATTAATCATAGGTGTTATGATTATTTTCTATGAGTCTGTGTTTTGTCTATTCACTTTCTTCAATGGTGTCTTTTGATGAGAAATTTTTAGTTTTGATGAAGACTACCTTATCAATTTTTTCCTTTTATGATTACTGTTTTGTATGTCCTACAAAGAAAAACACTACTTACCAAGTTGCAAACATATTTTCCTATGTTTCTTTTTAAAAGTTTTTGCTTTTATGTTCAGCTGTATGATATATTTCAAATTAATTGTTGTGAATGGTGAGGTCAAAGTCAAAGTCCTTTCTGATATGGATATCTTTCCTTACTAAATTACTTTGACAACTTTTTCAAGAAACAAATGACTATATGAATGGGCTATTTTTGGAATCTCTTTGGTATGGTTAATCTATGTATCTGTCATTTTGCCAGTATCATACTATCTTGATTTTTGTGGCTTTACGGTAAGTCTTGAATTCAGGTAGTGTAAGTCCTCTAACTATATTCTATTAATATCTCTTCATGATTACTTTTTGCATTCTAAGTCCTTTACACTTTCATATAAATTTGGGAAATAGTTTCTCCATTTCCACACAAATGTTTGCTCAGATTTTTATTATGATTGCAATAAATCTATAGATATATTTTTTAAATTGGAAGACAATATTGAGTTCCAATCTGTAAATATGTCATGCCATATATCTCCATTTATTTAGATGTCCTTTAATATTTTCCCAGCAGCGATTTACAGTTTTCAGAATAGAAGTCTTGCTGACCATTTATAAATGTATTCCTAAATATTTCATTGTTTTTGATGTTACTACATGTAGAATTTTTTCTTTAATTTTTTAAGGGTTTTCTAATAGTCTATAAAAATGCAATTATTTTTTATATATTGAACTAGTAACTGCAATGTTGCTAAATACACTTACTAGTTCTAGTTGGTTTTTGTAGATTTCTTAGGGTTTTCATCATAAACAGTCATGTCATTGGTCTGAATAAGAACAAAGTTTTACTTATTTCTATCTGATCTTTAGTCTTTAGCCTTTCATTTATTTTTTCTTCTTTATTTTACAGGCTCTGAATTCCAATAAAATGTTTAATAGAAATGATAACAATGTATATTCTTGCTTTATTTATTTGCTTTATTTATTTATTTATCTTTCTTTCACATTAATTATGATAGCTATAGATTTTTCTGAATGCCCTTATCATATGGAGGAAGTTTCCTTCTGTTCCTACTTTGCTGATCTTACTTTTTTATCATGAAAACATGTGAATTTCATTAAATTTTTTTCTGCAACAATTGATACAATCATATTGTTTTTATCTTCTATTTTCTTAAAGTAAAAACTATATTAATTGACTTTTGAATTATAATACAAACTTTAATTTCAGCAATAAATCTCATGTTGACATGATATTAATATATTATCTTTTTATTATCACTGAGTCTAATTTGCTGCTATTTTGTTAAGAAATTTTCCTTCCATGTTTATGAGGAATACTAGTCTATAATTTTATTTTGTATACTGCCTCTGTTAGGTTTTGCTATCTGTGTAATGGTGATCTCATAGAATGATTTGGGATCTTTCCTGTCTTCTAGACTATTCTGTTACTTGTGTGTATAATGCCTTCATTTTCTTCTCTTCCTACTAAATCCTCATCTCTTATAAACTAGTTTATACATATATCCTTTTGTATAGCTTTTCTGACTCGACTTAGACAATCATTCTCTTCTCTGTTTTTAGTACATTGTACATCATTCTGCAATAGGATGATGTAATAAAATTTTCTATCTTAGAAACTTAGCTGATGACTCAAAGCTAAAAAAGATATATGTTGAATCCATTTACATTCTAAAACAAGGTGTTGGGTCATCTATATGAGAATTATATTTGGAGGTGTTCATAACTGCTTTTGCTTCCATTGGCCTATGAGTTCCCTCTAGGTTATATGAGAAAAGCTAAAATTTACGAGAGAGGCTGATAGTAAGGCTTCCTTGGGAGAGTTGTGGGTGTCCTTGGGAAAGTTGTGGGTGTGCTGCACATTCTTTCTTCTTTGCTGGGGAGGGGACTCCTATCACTTCATGCCAACAAGTCAGGAACTTCAAGAGAAGTTTAAGAAGCTGAAATGTGTCCTCAGGAATTTGGGGAAAGCACAGAGAGGAGTGCCTGATAACTTCTGTCCTAGTTTGTGTCAATTTGGCTAGGCTATAATACCCAGGTATTTAATCAAACAATAAATCAGACATTTCTGAGAAGGTATTTTGTAGATATGGTTAACATCTACAATCAGTTGACTTTATGTAGTGATTACCCTTGAATATGAGTGGACCTCATCCAATCAGTTAGAAGGACTTTAGAGCAAAAACAGATTTAATGGAGAAGAAAGTATATATTATCTATATTTCACATTATATATACACACCTCATATGCATATGTATGTCTTATTGATCCTGTTTTTCTGCAGAAGCCTGACTCATGCACCTTATTTAAAAAATCACAGGGCAAATGGCTTCTCAGGAAAGAGTTAATGTTGGTGAGACAGATCTAGCTTCCACTGACAGCGGCAAGAATGCATGAATGCCGAATGCTATGGACCAAGTAGACCTGAGGAAGAGCCCCTGATTTTGGTGCTGGTGAAAATAAGTCCTTCCAAAGCTCCACCTGGAGAAGTCAAGTAACTCCAAAAATGAAAGAAATAGTATACGTACTGAACGCTCGTAGTCAAAGACTGAGGATGCTCTCATAATTGCTCAGCCAGAGAAGGCATCACCATGTTAGAGACATCAGGTAAGCCCTGTCCAGGAGCTTACAGGGACTGCTGAGAATGAACGAAACTGCCCCTGCAAGTCAGAGTCAACATCCGAGTATTTGCCCTGAGGCCAGATAACAACCGCTCCAGCCACTTTGTTCTTTCTTTGAATCCCTGCTGCCCTCTTTGCTCTAAGGAGGAGGTTCTAGAAATAGTAGTTAGTTAATGAAAAGGGGTAAAACAAGAAATTGTGGAAAAAATTATCCCTGTCCCCACTCTAGGATTCCAGGACTAAATCAGAACTAACTAGAGGAGGTAAAATTATTTTTAAATTGTGTAAGAAAATAAAATTTTGTTTAAATTACTAAGGATTTACAATATGTAAAGATAAATATATTTGTTCAGTGCAGATTTTGACTGAAAAACTTTTTCTACTTAAAATTTATTTTATCCAGATTAGGGAAGAATGACTTTTGGGAGTAAAGGTTTAGAAGAAAAATATAATTTCACACTAGAAAGTACAGTTTATCCAGTAACTGGTTATATTTCTATATATTATATACATTTTATCTAAATATATTTTGCTCCACAGTGATGTTATACTTTAAGAAAGTACACATTATTGGAAACCATACCATATAAATAATTATAAGTGGGAAAAACTTAGTAAAGACCTGAGAGTTTGAGTTTTAAGGATAAAGTTAAATTTCCTTATGAGAATTTTGATATCAAGTTTTTATTTAAAATTATAATTATTTTGAAGGCTGATGTATTGAATAAATATCAATCAATTATTAATTATTAATCTATTAATATAAGGTAAAGTAATTTGTTGATGAAAAGAAATTAAAAATCTTACTTAACAACATGAAGAACAGACCAAAATTTATATTTCTGAATCATCATTATCATGAGTCATTATGGTAATAAAGAACAAAACAGAAATTTGATTATTTAAAGGAAAAGCACAAAATGTACAAGACAATCCAAATCCATCATAAGATAAATTTAAGATGTCATGAAGAGCCACTCAAAATAGTTTTGTTATGCTGTCTTTGAGCAGATTTCTTCAGTTTTAACCAATATATAACCAGTTGTGTTCCCACTGCCTCCCTCAGCAGGTATTACAGAGTGCCCAGGAAGTGCAGTGACCACAGATCGGAAGAAACAGAGTTGATAAAGTTATGTTCGTTGCGCTTCTACTCTACTGAGAAGAGACAGATCTAGAAAAGTGTCATAGAGTGCCATGAAAACAGTTCAACAGTGTGAGGACTGGAGCAGGTGGCCGCGTGTGATTTCAGATGGGGCAGCAGAGAAAGGCCTCTCCGATGGTGGCATTTGAGCAGGGATCTGAATGGACTGAGGCAGTAGCCAAGCGGGCATCACGGGAAGAGCATGTCTGCCTTCGCGACAGCATCGAACGGATACTGATCCTGACGCTCCATTTACCGTTATCTGAACACCGTATTCTCCAGTTTTTCTTTAATAGCTTTTCTCCTCGATGAGTGCAAACTTTAGTGCTTTTAATCTATTCTCATCGCATTCTTATTGTTCATCTTGTGAAATTATTTCTGCACAGAGCAATACATTAACTTGGCTTAAGCTTAAACAATCTCATTTGCAAATGCAGAGATATAAAGTACTTTTTGGTTAAGTTATTTGGTTTAATTTCATTCTTAGAAATCACCAATATAATATTACATTTTTAAGTAAATATTTTATTTTATTATGGTCTATACTTAGCCCAGGACTTATGCAATTATTGCTTTGAATCTGTTTCATGTTTTAAATAGTAATGGTTAAAAGAAACACATAAAATAAAAATCCAAGTTAAATATCAGTGATGAGAGAAAAGGTAAAACTTTCAATACCAGGCATAAAATAGTATAGATATAGGTTATTAGGTTTAACTATACGTTACATGTTTATAAAAAAGCATTTACACAGTAAATAATTCATGTATTTTTATTTTCATGGTTTTCAATGATGCGATTTTGGGCTTATAAATAACTTTACTAATATATAATGACCTTATTTTAAAGTAAATGAAAATATGGATATATGATTAAAATTATAAAATATTAGTGTAATTCTCTATGTTTATATGCTTACTATAAATGCAACATTTATTTTTCATTCATCTCTTTTTAAAATCTGTTTTTTTTGTTTCATTTATGTAATACCACTTCATTACTTCCTCCAGAGTGAATAAAAACTATCTTTTCTAGAAATTCTTTTGGGATAGAATATATCACAACAGTATTTTTCCCCGTGCGTATAATAATCACCTAGTTATTTGACCTTTTAATGCTACTCCTAACCATACGGCTTACCAAAGCTTCTAAACTGTTGATCTGCGTGTCAGCCGTAACATTACCTTTTCATAACCCATGTTGCAGGTCATCACCAATGCATTGCGTTTTTCTTTTCTGACTGAGTCATATTCTCTTAGTGTTTAATATTCCTCTTATTTGGGAGCACCTTTAAAAGTTACATTAATTATTCTAGGTATTAAATCCAATCATACAATACTTCTAGTGTAGTGCTGTGGTACAGGACTTGAAGTAGAAATCCTGACTTAGGTTTTTGATCTCATCATCTTTTACTATCTGGATGATGTCAACGAAATCACTTCATCCATTTGAGACTGTTTTTATTATCCTTATTAGTGTCAACCAAAAAGAAGCCAAACTCTGTAAAATAATTTAAAGAAGTTGATTCTGAGACAAATTTGCGGACGATGGCCTGGAGCCATGCCCAAAAAGCCTTGAGCAAGTGGACTCACCGTGGTTGGGTTACAGTTTGGTTTTATATATTTCAGGGAGACAGGAATTACAGGTAAAGTCATAAATCAGTGCATAGAAGGTGTACATTGGTTTGGCCCAAAAAGGAGGGACATTTTGAAGGGGTGGGTGGCTTACAGTTATAGGTGTGTTTAAAGAGTCTTTGATTTGTAATTGGTTAAAGAAATGAAGATTTGTCTAAAGGGTGGAATGTTTTAATTAAGATAAGGAAATCTGTTACTCAGAGACAAGCCACTGGACATATACACAGACTCAAGTGATTTGTTATGTATACTGAGGGACCCGTAGGTTTGTCTTGCATAGCCTTAGGCCTGTTATGAGTTTCAAAGCATATCGGCAAGAAGGATGGGAGATGGTGAGGCATGTCTGACCCCCCCTCTGGCCAGTAACTCTGTTTTAGGATATTTCTGGGTTCCCTTTTGCCACGAGGGGGTCCATTTAGTCAGCTGACAGGGGAAGCTTAAGATTTTATTTTAATTCACATTAGATAATTATAATACCAATTCCATATTAATATTAGGAAGATAAAATAATCATTTTGTAAATGTTTTGTAAAGTACTATGTAAGTTATTACTTTTTACATTGGATTCTATTATAAAACTTTAGAAAATATCGTGTAGCTAAAGAGCCTAGGGAAAGCTGTGATAGATACCTCTAATGCATTGAAAACCCAGACAAAACACCACATTTTGAAAATGTTGCTGCCCTACTAGGTTCATCTGCCCACTGCCCAAGAGGAAGCCAATACACTGAGACAGCAGGGTTTACAACAGAGAGTTTAATCCTGCATAGCACTAAGCCCGGAGACAAGAGGAATTTCTCAAATCTGCCTCCCCGAGGATTTGGAAGGCAAGGTTTTTTAAGGATATTTTGGTAGGGCAAAGGATTAGGCAATTAGGTTTGCTAACTGACTGGGTTTGGGGTGGAACCATCAATTTGGGCCACAGGCCTAGGTGGGTCACCCAATCTGCAGGAATCCAGGACCGGGTTCTTGAGTGGGGGTCACAAGACCAGTCGAGTCAGTTCCTTGGTATGGGCTTCCAGTCTGGGTGGGTCAGCCAATCCACTGAAATGTGGGACATGGAAGATATCTCAGAAACTACCCGAAGGTGTTGAAAGGGTGATATTATCTATGGAGAAAGCTAATAATCTTTACGACCACCAATATGTGACTCCAGAGTAGCAGACAGGGGAATAGTGGCTAATTACTATCATTCTTTTTGGCTGGGCCTATGCCTTATTGTTAGCTAGGCCCTTACCACGGTTCTTGCCTTGCACCCCTTTATTAATTTGTAAGGAAGTTTTCAAAAATGCATCTAATATTGAAATACATTGGCTGGAAATAAATTGGCAAATGTCTTTAATCTACCCTTGTATAAAGTTTACTAAAATTTTTCAAAGGCTATGAAAAAATATTTAATGGTATGCAATCATGCCTAAATAAGAATTGTGGGAAGAAGAGAAGATGATTGAAATTACTGCTTCTTAAATGGTCACAAATGTTGGAAAGAGGAAGGATTCTAACAAGACTCCCAAGATTTTTGGCCTCTAGTGTACACACCCTGTTTAATCCTCATCCCTTGAATGAGTGCAGAGCCTGTAAATAAGATAGGATATCGCTTTCATAATTAGGTTACTAATCACTTGACTTTGGTTTAATTAAAAGAAATATTAGCTGGCTGAGCCTGACTTAATCAAAACATGAGCCCTTTAAATCTCAGTCTAGAGGTCAGAGACAGAAATCAGTCTACTGAAAGCATTAGGGGCCCTGTGGCAAAGAACTGTGAGATGTCTCCACGAGCTGAGAGTCCCCTTCCAACTTCAACCACCAGCAAGAAAATGGGGTCCTTAACGTTACAGCAGCAAAATAAATAAATAAATAAGACAAAAAAAAACTTAAAAAAATCTGTCAACTATCAGGTGAACTTGAAAGAGGACCTCAACCTCCAGGAAGGAATGCGGCCCAACTGACAGGGCGATTTCAATTATGGAACCCTGAGCTAACTCTAACCAGAATGCTTATCCCAAGGAAACTGTGAGAGAACAAATTTATGTTATTTTAAGCTGCTCGATTTGTGATAATTTATTATGCACACAGAATACGAACGCAATGTCCTTTGAAATACATTACTTCCTTAGATACTTTTTTCCAAATTAGTTAGAATAAAGTTAACTCTGGTACACAGATGAATTTAACAAATGTATATATTTTTTAAAATTGTTAAAATTCTCCCAGCTTTGCTACACT
>CAUYSK010007187.1:0-11969 GCA_963575035.1 Avahi laniger | reverse complement strand
CTGAGGCAGGAGGATCGCTTGAGCCCAGGAATCTGAGGTTGCTGTGAGCTAGGCTGACGCCACGGCACTCACTCTAGCCAGGGCAACAAAGTGAGACTCTGTCTCAAAAATAAATAAATAAATAAATAAATAAAAGCACTGAACTGCGTAACAACAACACTGATAATTTACTGAGCACTTAATATGCTCAGGCACTATTCTGAGAACTTACACTTACTAACTCATTTCACCCTCACGAATTCTCTATGAGGTAGGTACTATTATTGTCGCCGTTTTACATGAGCGATACTTAAATCTTTGTACATACACAGAGACATTAAGCAACTTGGCCAAGGTCACATGGCTAGGAAGTAGTGGAGTTAGAGTTCCATTCCAGAAAGTCTGGATCCAAGATTGTTTGCTTAACAACTGCCCTATGCACTTGGTCTTATATGAAGAAAAAGAGCAAGTCCAAACTCGCGAAGAGCTCAGAGTCTGGTTGTGAAGCCAGATCCATATTTCTGTACTTAATCACAGTGTGCTAGGTGCCTACAGACTGCTGACTATGCTTGGATTCGCTGAATGGCAAAGCTCATACAAAAATGCCCCTTCTGAGATCCCACAGTTTTCTATTTAACATAAAGCTTACCATGTTTTATATATTTATATGTTTCAGTAATTCTCTTCCCATTAGCTAGTGATCTTCCATGCGAGTGACCACATCTAATTCATTATCATTATTATCATTATTTGTGCTGGACCGCAGCCGCAAAAGGTTAAGTCTGTCTTGCTCCTCAGTTGGTGCATCCCATCATCATTGGTTCTGCCATGTTTTCTCTATTGATTTGTTTGTTCCTTTCTAGCCCTAGTCTTTATTTCCATATTTAACCTCTTATTCCCTCCCCCTGGTTAAACATTCCGATGGATTTGATGAGTTTCCTTTTATTTGCATGTATCCTGTATAACAATGTAGCATTGATTAGTGTGTATGTATTTTTAATTAATGAAAATGGAATTATATCATAGATGTAATTTGTACCTCTATCTATTGCTTCCAACTGTTCCATAGTGTTCTACTCTGTACTTCCACCTATCTATATCCCCTTGGGATACCTGGATTACCTCTGGCTCTCCACTGTTGCAGCAGTCCTTGCATTCCCATGTGGACTTGCATGTGCCCATGGACCTGCATCCCTGGAATGTATGTGCCCTAGGAAGGGGTTGCAGGGTCACTGAGGATGTAACTCCTTAATTTGACTAAGTACTGCCCATCTGTACACCAGAATGGCTGTGCTAATCTGTATTTCCTTTAGCAGCACCCCAAATTTTCTGCAACCCTTAAATTCACATCAACACTAGACATTATTCAATTTTCTAATTTTTGCCAGTTTCATGTTCATAAAGAAATATGCTGTTTTATTTTGCATTTCTTTTCTTTCTTTTTTTGGGGGAGATAGAGTCTCACTCTGTCACCCTAACTAGAGGGCAGTGGCATCATCATAGCTCACAGCAACCTCAAACTCCTGGGCTCAAGTGATCCTCCTGCCTCAGCCTCCCAAGTAGCTGGGACTACAGGCATGCACCACTGTGCCAGGCTAAATTTTTCTGTGTTTTTTTTTTTTTTCGTGGAGACAGGGTCTCACTTTTTCTCAGGTTAGTCTCAAACTCCTGAGCTCAAGTGATCCTCCCACCTTGGCCTCCCAGAGTTTTAGGATTACAGGTGTGAGCCACCTCGCCTGGCTGGTTTTGAATTTCTTTAATTACTTATATTAAATAGTTGGGTCTGTGTCTGAGTTCTATCTTATTCATTGTTCTATTTGTCTCTTCTTGTGCCAGTATCCTAGTGTTTTGATTACAAGACATTGTAGTATGTGTAAATATCTAGGACAACTTCTTTCTTTTTTCTTTTTCTTTGTTCAAATGCATTTATAATTACTATCTATGATAATTGATAATTATAACAGAATGAAGTGAACAGAGAGTGTCAGATATTAAGAGGAAGAGTGGAGAGTAAGGCTGAGACCAGGGTGAGGTGAGGGATACACTTGCCTTAGGTGTAAAATTTAGGGGGCACCAAAAGAACTCAGTAATCAAAATCAACCACAGTTTAATGAAACATCTTAAAAAAATCAAAATTAATGCAAAAATACTTGATTAACAAAATATCAAAAGAGACGTATTCAAAGAAAATGGAGAAAAGTAGAGAGGCAGAAAATTAGAATATGCCATCACATAAGCCAAAGAAGTAAAGAATTTCAGGGAGGAGGGAGTGCCGAGTAGTGTTGGATGTTCAGTAGAGGTCGTATGAGAAAATGTGTGGTTTTGGAATCATTTCAAGAGCAGTTTTACACAATGTGAACAATTCTCCTTCCTTCATTGATGTGGTCCTTCCTTTCTCAGGATATTCTGGAGACTTGAAGCACCTGGGATGCCCCCAAAGTCAGCTGGGGTTTGGGGTGAAATTCGATCCCTTTAGGGTATTCCTTGACTTCTAACTGCTGTTCACCTGCAGGACCAGGGCACACGCAGGGATGACCGCTGTCTCCCCGGGACCCAAACAGGGCAGAGAAACAGGGGATCGGGTGTAATGGCACTGAGGACAGTGGGTCTGAGCTTCAAGTCCTGTACTCAGGGATGACAGTAACTGTGTGTGTCTTGCTGCAGGTGACAAAATTCCTGAAAAGAAGAGGACGTAGGAGAGATCTGAATTCCAGCTGCCCTGCAAACTCGCAGTCGCGGCTTCCCTTCTCAGCGCAAGTGCTCTCCACCCCGATGGCTGACTTAATTGCTGGCCCTTCAAGCTCCGTCCTTGTGTGGTTTTTCTTGTTTTGTTTTTGTTTTTTTGAGACAGATTCTTGCTCTGTCATCTTGGTTAGAGTGCAGTGGTGTCATATAGCTCCCTGCAACCTCAAACTCCTGGGCTCAAGCGATCCTCCTGCCTCAGGCTCCTGAGTAGCTGGAACTACAGGCATGCGCCACCAGGCCCAGCTAATTTTTCTTTCTTTTCTTTTTTTTGTAGAGACAGGGTCTCGCTTTTGCTCAGGCTGGTCTTGAACTCCTGGGCTCGAGCGATCCTCCCATCTCAGCCTCCCAGAGTGCTAGGATGACAGGCGTGAGCCACCACACCTGGCCTCTGTCCTTATTTTTTACCTTAAAGCACTCAGCCCTTAGTAAAGTTCCTGACAAACAAGGTAATGGATGCATGTTGATATTTTTGTAGAGCTAGTATAAAGATTACACCTTCACTGGGCTTCCCATCCTCTGGTCTTCCTTGAAAAACTCTTCACTTCCCCCTTCCTGACACCAATAAATTCTTCAATATTTCAAAGCTGAGAGAGTCTGAATTCTTCTTGCTAAAAGTCTAGGACCAGGTCACATACGACTAATTTTTTATAAAGGTGTGGTTTTAAGCCGGGTTGTGGGTGCAGTTACTGAAGGTCCTGACCCCGCCTGGGTGGAAGGGGTTGAGATTCAGCCCCGGGCTCTCCCCTAACTACAGAGTAGGGTGGTGTTGGGAGAGGACAGTGAGGGAAATTCTACTTGGACGAAGCTTTGGTTGGATGTACCTTGAAGACCACAGTGATTGGAGCCTCTGAGGGAGAGATTGGGTCTGTCTGGGTCAGGATTTCAGGAGGGTGTGGATTCTACTCACGACACTTGAGCTTCCCTCTCTAGGCCACAGTGTGACCAGAGCGATTTCCCATGAAGTGTTTTTCACACGATGAACTGACAGCGAAGAAAGAAAAAAGAAACTGCCCTCATTCATTCCAATTTACACCTGCTAGAGTCACTGCATGTGAGAGAACTTAATTTATCATTAGCAGAGATTGGAATCAAAGGTTTGTGAAGAACAGTGTTAACTATAAAGAAAAAAAATGTGTGTGTGTGTGTGTGTGTGTGTGTGTGTGTGTATGTATTCTGAGACATAATCTCTCTCTTTGTCCTCAGGCTAGAGTGCAGTGGTGTCATCTTAGCTCACAGTAACCTCACACTCCTGAGCTTAAGCGATCTCCTGCCTCAGCCTCCCAGGTAGCTGGAACTACAGGCATGTGCCACCACACCTGGCTGATTTCTTTCTTTTCTTTCTTTCTTTCTTTCTTTCTTTTTTTTTTTTTTGTGAGACAGAGTCTCACTTTGTTGCCCGGGCTAGAGTGCCGTGGCGTTAGCCTAGCTCACAGCAACCTCAAACTCCTGGGCTCAAGTGATCCTCCTGTCTCAGCCTCCCAAGTAGCTGGAACTACAGGCATGTGCCACCATGCCCAGCTAATTTTTTCTATATATATTTTTAGTTGTCCAGATAATTTCTTTCTATTTTTAGTAGAGACGGAGTGTCGCTCTTGCTCAGGCTGGTCTCGAACTCCTGATCTTGAGAGATCCACCTGCCTCGGCCTCCCAGAGTGCTAGGATTACAGGCGTGAGCCACCGCGCCCAGCCAAGAAAAATATCTTATTTGAACAAGGATTTTGTCTTTTTATGAATGTTCTCTAGATGTTCAAATGAAAAGATAATGAGATGGTAAAAATGCAGATAAATATAAATGTTTTCTATTTTTTCTTATTTTTAAATAAGGAAAGATAATTATAGTAAAAATTATAATAATGTATGTTGAGATTTAAAACACACCTATAAGCAATATGTATGATGAAAATAGCACAAGGAATAGGATGGGAAAATGGAAGTATAGTGCTTATATATGTGGAGTGTTATATTATTATTTTAAGGTAGACTGTATTAAGTTAAAGATGAATATTTTAAACACCACAGCAACTACTAAAAAAAGAGGTATAGCTAATAAGCCAATGAAGAAGATAAAATGGAATAGTAAGCATAATTAATCCAAAATAAAGATGTAAAAGAGGGAATACCGGTTAGGACAAAGACAAAATAACTAGTGAGATGGTAGATGTAAATACAACCATGTTAATAACTGAATTAAATGTACATGGTCTAAACACTGTAATTAAAAGGCAAAGATTTTCAGAATGCACCAAAAAAGTATAGGTCAACTATATACTGTCTACATAATACCCACCTTAGGTATGAAGGCAAAGATACATAAAAAGTAGAAGAATGGGGAAATAATGCTAACCATGAGAATGTTGGTGGCTATATTATTATTACTGTTTTTTAGAGATAAGAGTCTAGCTATGTTGCCCAGGCTGGTCTCAAACTCCTGGCCTCAAGCAGTCCTCCCTCTCAAGCCTCCCAAAATGCTGGGATTACAGGGATGAGACACTGCACCTGACCTGGTAGCTATGTTTATATAAAAAAATGTAGAAAAAAAGAAATATAGAACTTCAGAATAAGAAATATCACCAAGGATAAAGAGGGATAGTTCATAATAATAAAAGGGTCAATTCATCAAGAACGTAATACAGTCCTTTTTGTTTGTTTGTGTTAGAGATAGGGTCTCACTCTGTCACATAGGCTGGAGTGCAGTGGCCTGATCATATCTCACTGTAACCTTGAACTCCTGGGCTCAAGTGATCCTCCCACCTCAATCTTCTGAGAAGCTAGGACTACAAGCATGGACCACCACACCTTGCTAATTTTTAACATTTTTTTTGTAAAGGCAGGGTCTTGCTCTGTTGCCCAGGCTAGCCTAGAACTCCTGGCCTCAAGCAATCCTCCTGCCTTGGCCTCCCAAAGTGCTGCGATCACAGGCATGAGCCACCCTGACCAACCCCATAACACAATCCTAAATGTATATTCACATAATATTATTTAAAAAGCTTCAAAGCACATGACACAAAAAATGATAAAAATAAGAGCAGAAATAGACCAATCCACAGTCATATTTTAATATTCCAACACTGTTCTCTCAGTAAACAATAGAAAAATTAGGCAAAAATCCCAGTAAGGATATAAAAGATTGGAATAACACTTTTGACCAACCAATGTGATGTAATTGACATCTATAGAATACTCCACCCAACAGCAGCAGAATATATATTATTTTCAGATGCACATAGAACATCCCACATGATAGACCATACACTGGGTTATAAACAACTCTCAAGAAACTTGGAAAGGTCGAAATGGTACAGAATCATTCTCTGATGAAACTTAGAAAATATTTTGAACTGCATGAATATGAAAACACACTATATCAAAATTTGTGTGATACAGTATTTAGAGGATAATTTATAGCTTTATATAATCAGAACAAAGGAAAGCCCCAAGATCAATGATCTAAGCTTCAATCTTAAGAAGCTAGGAAAAGAAAAGCAAATTAAATCCAAGATTAATAGTAAGAGAAGAAATAAATTCAGTAAAAATTGACAAACAATAGAAAAAATTAACAAAATCAAATGCTAGTTCTTTAAAAAGCTCAATACATTGGTAAACCTCTAGCTAGATGCACCAAAAAAGAGAAGAGACACAAATTCCCAGTATCAGGAATGAAAGTGGATACATCACAATGGATCATACAGACATAAAAAAGATCATAGGGAATATTATGAAATGCCAATAAATTTTAGAAGCCAATAAATTTGACAATTTACATTGTTAAATTAGGTCTAAAGAAGCCTTCATATCTTGAAAATCTACATAGTGAACTGCAACCTAGCTTAGTATGTAGACAAACTGCAACCAGAAGTGTGAGTATATTCTTGTAACAAATAGCTGATTCTCAGCCAATCACAGCAGCCGGGCTTCAGCCAATCGCAGGCTACCAGCTGATCAGGCCACGTCCATATAAGGCAAATGCCTCTTCACACCATGCACAAATGAGCAAATACTGTGCTGTAACCAATCAAGCTGTTTCTGTATTTCTTGTTTCTGTCTATAAATGGTGCCTGTCCATTGCTATAAATGGGTGGAGCTCTCTGAATCTCTTCTAGTTCTGAGTGCTGTCAGATTCATTAATTGTTCTTTGCTCAAATAAACTGCAAAATTTAGTTCGTCTTAAGTTTTTCTTTTAAGAACGTGAAATAGAAACATTTCTTGAGAGATTCAAATGACCAAAATCAACTCAAGATGATACCTGAATCAATGAAAGAAATTGACTTTGTAATGTAATAACCTTCTCACAGAGAATATTCTAGGTCTGATGGCTTCATTGATTAATTCTATCACACATTTAAGGAAATAATAATACCAATTCTACTCAAACTCTTTCAATAGAAGAGAAGAACACATCACAAGAATTTATAAGTCCCAGTATACTAAGATCAAACAATGACATTACAAAAAACTGTAGACCCATATCACTCACATAGATACAAAAATTATTAACAAAACATTATACCATTGAATCCAACAACATATTAAAAAGTAATAATACAGCATGACCATGAGAGGAATGGAAGGAATGGAAGGTTTATTTAACATTCAAAAATCAATGTAATTCCACATCTTAATAGAATAAAGAGAAAAATGATATGATTATCTCAATAGATGCAGAAAAAGGTATTAGCTCATTCAGAAAACCAGGAATAAAAGGCAATTTCTTCAACCTGACAAGGAGCATCTATGAGAATCAACAACTGGCCAGGTGTGGTGGCTCACACCTGTAATCCTAGCACTTTGGGAGGCCAAGGTGGGAAGATTGCTTGAGGCCAGGAATTTGAGACCAACCTGAGCAAGAGCAAGACTCCATCTCTACAAAATATGGAAAAATTAGACAGGCATGGAGGCGTGTGCCTGTAGTCCCAGCTACTCAGGTGGCTGAGGTAGGAGGATGACTTGAGCCCAGGAGTTTGAGGTTGCAGTGAGCTATGATGACGCCACTGCACTCTAGCCTAGGAGACAGAGCAAGACCGTGTGTCAAAAAAAAAAAAAAATCAACAACTGACGTAAGATATTTTCAACTTTTTTGTAAGCATTTCATTTCCCCTATAAAACTAATAAATTTCCTGGTATGACAGTGGGATTCAGTGAAGAAATGCTCCCTACTGGAAAAACGTGAAATACTGGATTTCCGTCAACAGTTTCTATGCATTCTATGCAATTGAAGCTATTCACCATTAACTACATAATACTTTCATTGAAGAGAAGAAGATGGCATTCTTAAGCTAGGATGCCAGGTGGGCACACTGAGCAAAAAGCAAGGTTTGCAGAGAAGAAATGTTTCTAACAGAAAAATTGAGGACAAGAGTTTGAAGTAATGACGGAACATCCAGGTGGATGAGCCCAGCACATATCCTAAGACGAAGCTGGAGGCTGCAGACCTGAGGGTTTTCTGTGGCATGATCATTGATGCTCTGAGTGTGAGTGAGATCTGCAAAAGAACAGATGTGGAGATGAGCAGAGGGCTGGAGACTGGGCCTCAAGCATGTCTCCACTTAAAGGTGGGGAAGGGAGGAGCAGTGCGCAAAGGAGAACACGGCATTTTGGAGTAAGTAGAGAAGAGGCAGAGGGCTATGGGAGGAGAATGGCCCTCTCCCTCTCACTTGTATCCATCTGGTTGGCCATCAATGGATACGAGCCAATAGTTCGATGTGCCTGCCGAAGGGCTGAATAGGACGGGCTGCATTAATATCAGGCACGGTTCTGTAATAAGGGCGGTGGTAGATCTCCTCTGCTCTGCTTGGACCTCAGCTGAAGCCTTGTACATTCAGACATCAATTTTTAAGAAAGATATGTATCACCTGGACAATGGTATAAAGAAAAGCAGAAAACGAGTAAAATAATTCAAAGGCTCGGGATTTTGGAGCCATTAAAAAATCTGAGCAATTCTCCATGAGTCATGGGTCAAAAAAAACCAAAAACCAAAAATAAAAACCTGACCAAGTCTGGTTTGGGGAAGAGAAAAGGGCAACGCCAGGGGTGATTTCAGAATCTCTGACTCTAAATAACTACTCCTCAGTTACGGAGGTCCCAGGAAGTCAGGCAGGGGTGTTTTGCTTTATTTGTGAGAAAAGTGTACCTACATATCTTTAAATACATAAAACATATTAATGATTCCATTGTTTTTTTTTTTTTGGTCTGAAGTAGGATTCTTTGCTCCTGGTAAAGTGTAGATGGGACTCGCGTGAGCCCTAAGCGCTCGCGTATGGCTAGGAGCAGAAGATTCTTCCTTAGGATGAGGGTGCTTCAAGCAAGACGGTTATTCCAGCCCATTCTCCCTTTCTAAGTTTTCAGCTCTCATAGAAAAGCCTTTTTTGGTATTTAAGCTCAATCACTCTTCCTGTGGAACGATTAGAGGCAGCATGTGAATCCCATAAAAAATATTTGTCTGTTCCTTTCCTTCACTTCCTCTCTGAAAAGGCAGCATTGCAGCCACTTCCCTCACTCCTTTTCCCGTTTCCCTCTCTCTTTGCTCAGGATTTGCACACACAGTCAACTGAAAAATCTGTCCCCAGAAGGGGCTGTTCTGCACTCAACTGTGCAACGGTTAAAGCTAGGCTCTAAGACTGAGAGGGAAAGGCCGATGGAACAGGCTTGGAGAAAGCTGCCATGATAAGACTTACTACTTTTGCTTACTGACTTTCCCTCCAGCCAATGAGATGTGAGTGTGAGGCATCGTCGCTTGAGTCCAGCTAACAGAGATGCTGTGATTGTCCTGAGCTGAGTTATGGAGAAGGAAGAGGTGTTATAACAGAGATACTGTATCTTTGAGTTCTGGAAAGAGAAGTAGCACAGCATCAAGAGGGTAGTTCTGGAAGTGGGCAAATGAATCACGTGGACCTAGAGGTGAGAGAGCTGAGGGTCTAAGTGGGTTCTTGGGAAGGAAGTGTCCTCCACGGTGAGAACAGCTGAAGTGCGTGCCAGCTGGGGTTAGAACTGCTGCCTCACATGACGGAGCAGTCAGTGCAGCCACCAGTTACAGCCTGTCCGGAGCCTTTCAGGATGGCGGGATTGAGTTGCCAGCCATATCCTTTCTTGAGACAGACTCTGTTAGCTCAGATACGACTCTCCAGCCCTCTTCAAAGAACTGATGTTTTGAAATGATAGCATTTCAAATAAAACCCCCCAAATGCAGAAACAACAAAAGGTAAAATTTCTATTAAGGAAGGAGAAGGTGTTGCAACACTTAATGAGGAAGACGGCAGTTTTTTTTGATCTGTTGATCTGACTTGCTGGATTCTAAAATTTCTAGAATGAGACAGCTGGGTAAATCAGAAGAGAATGAGATTTGGGAAAGTACAATTCTTAAAAACTATCCACTTCTTCAGGGAGAGGCAGCAGGCAATGAGAAATAGGGTAGGGGTGACACCGTTTGTGTGTCAGTCTAACAGAATGACTTGCTGTGAAGGTCCAAATACCAGTTAGCTCACGGGAGGCAGGTCCTATTAGCAGTAGGTTTAAAAACTTGTAATTTAGTTTTCACTTTAGAGATATAAAGCCTAATGAAATCTTCACTTACACATTTCAAATCTTCAGAACTTAAAATGTAGAATTTTATTAAGTAAATAAATGAATTCACCAAAATATAATATTCTCCATTTCTTAATTATGACTAGCTGGTAAACAGGCCAAAAAAAGGTGTGCGAAAAGAATGACAAGAAAAAGAAGACAGTAGAGAGCAAAAGACAGAAGAAAAAGAAAGAAAAAGGAGAGTGTAAGGATAAATGGTCCCTATGCAGAGGCTGACTGACCTTTAAGCTAAAGAAACTTAAAATTAGGCTCCTACTCAGAAGCCTTTTTACATGTTCATATGTTTTTGTCAAATTTGCAAAATGTAAGATAGTATAACAGCAAATGGTTAAGATTGCTGTCTCTCTCTACTCTGACTTCCCTTCCGTCATACCTTTGCCCCTTGTCAGGTGGCAATAGAGCGACCACAGATATTTTGGAGATTCTGACAAGGGAAAGTTAAGTTGGGGATACATTTAAGGTAGCGAGATATCTATATGGTTTTACATTCACTCCATGTATAGTTAAATTATTGCTAGAAACATTTCACGGACTTAATCAGTGGCACAAATAGATTTAAACTAAGGTTTGCGTGATTATCATACTAATGATCTTAGGACTCTCAATATTGTCCTTTATGTTTTTACTGATCACCCACAGAACTTGATTCTTCAATATAAAGCCATAATAATCTATAGTTACTTGCCAACATTTGATATTATTTACCTAGAGAGAGGCAGAGAAGTGGTAAATAAAAAGTCTCAACTCATTTTCTGTCTGCCACTCTATTGTATGCTACACACTAACCATAGAGTTACTAGATCATGTACTTGATCATCTCTTTCCTCAGCCTGAAATGGACCTGCCCAAGTACACCTATACAGGTTAGCATTAATTTCTTGCTGATTTTACTTGATATGCTGACATCAATGAAGATAATCCCTCATTTCTAATTCAACATGACAACGATGACATCAGTGATAAACTGGTTAATGAGTGTCACTAATTCTAAGAGCTTCCTCCAGTACCAGGTACATGGGTACACAGTGTGTGCTTGACCAAATGTATGACTGTGGTTTGCTAGTTGGAGTGGAGGATTATGAGAGCCATAACACATCATTTGATAATCTCCCCAGATCCTTAGTGTATGAATGGAATACATACGCTTGGCTACCAGAAGATGTCCAATATTGAAATAAGAGATGATGGAGGAAGGGTAGTAGAAAGACCTGAAGTTCTAACTCTATGCCAAGTTGTAAATCAAACACAATACTGTAGACTGACTTCTGCTTTTGTCTGTAATGGAATAGTTTGTAGAAGATAAATGCTTCTTCCAAGGACAATGAGTAAAGCCAGATAAAACACAAAAAATATATGCTTGAAGGAATCAGAGAACTCTCAAGGCAGCCACAGCTTGAGAAGATAAGATCATGAAAGGAAGAGAAAAAAAGAGATGAGCCAACATTTTGCACTTGCTTTATTCCTAAAGAAATTATTTTATTTTTAGGACAGAACAAGAGGCTGATAATCCCAGCAGGCAGCCGGACTGATGACTTAGCATTTAGTGTACAGTTTTAGGGGACAAGAGAAGAGTAATCTACAGAGGGGACAAGTTTTCATTCCTGGGTGGCACCAGGGGCAGATAGGCAGGGTTCGAAGGCCTGTGGGAGTTAAACATCCTCCTCCCC
>CAUYSK010007184.1:0-14059 GCA_963575035.1 Avahi laniger | reverse complement strand
AGAGTCTCACTCTCTTGCCTGGAGCGAGTGCCGTGGCGTCAGCCTAGCTCACAGCAACCTCAAACTCCTGGACTCAAGCAATCCTACTGTCTCAGCCTCCCAAGTAGCTGGGACTACAGGCATGTGCCACCATGCCCGGCTCACTTTTTCTATATATATTTTTAGCTGTCCAATTAATTTCTTTCTATTTTTGGTAGAGATGGGGTCTCGCTCTTGCTCAGGCTGGTCTCGAACTCCTGAGCTCAGAACGATCTGCTCACCTCGGCCTCCCAGAGTACTAGGATTACAGGCGTGAGCCACCGCGCCCGGCCTTTAGAAGGTCTTATATTCTGAATTTGGCTAATTGCTGTCTTGTGCTGCCTTAACTTGTTCACTTCTACTCAGCATTTCCTATAGATTGGTAGTTAGATTAGAGACTTGACAGAAATTTGCATTTTCAGGCAAGAATGCTTCCTCGGTGCTGCCGCAGTGTGCTTCCTATTGTGTCATGTCATGAGGCCCATGGTGACTTTGGGGATGCTAGTGTTGACTGATGGCTGGAGTGGTTTCAGCCTAAGCCTTTCCTAGGAGCCTTTCTGTTGTTCCATTGATGATTGTTGCTTAAATCCATTATTCCCTTAGAAATCGCAAAATGTTGACTTCATAATCCTGTCCTTTCTTTTTTGTTTATTAGCTGGAATTCCTCAGAGAAGAATTTCCCCTCATCAATTATTCAATTATCTTAAAATGCAGTTCATTCAAGAAAGGCAGGATAAATGTTTTTATTCCTTTATTTGGCAGTTTTTGGAGTAACCTCATTCAGTTGTGATCAGATCAAGTGTCAAACATAATAAATCTGTACGTACGTGTGTGTTGGTACTTTCCAGTCATCATTTTTGCTCTGTCCTATCATAGACCAGGGAGTCCCTTCTACTCAGTTATTTACAGATGATCTCATTGGTTTTCCTGCCTTGTAATAATAAGAGACCTAGGCAAACTTAAGCTTTCTGTTAAAACACCAGAATTAGTAGAACAAAGTTGAGTTTTTGCTATTGTTAAAATGAATGAAATGAATATGACCAATTCTGAGCTCCATCTTTACTCTCCGTGTTTTGTTTTCAGGACAGTTTTCTTTGCCAATAGACAAGCGACAGCTATATGAATTTGATATCAAAGTTCCACTGTTAGTTCGAGGGCCTGGGATTAAACCAAATCAGACAAGCAAGGTAGGTGCCTAACAAGCTGGTGCTGTGTACAAATGGGCATTTGCCTGAGAAAATAAGGCTGTTCCTCCTGGGAGGAGACTGGTTAAGTTTCTCTTCCTGTGAGGATAAAGGCTCATCAGTGTGTTTATGAGCCTTGGAAACAGTGATTCCTTTTTTTTTTCTTTTTCACTCCCTAGCACCCCATTAACTTTATCCCCCACTCCCCACCCCCAATACATACATGTCGCATCACCATGCATAGCTTTTCTTTGTCTTTCAAGACTAGAGTTTACTTTTTCCTGGAGCAGTGACTCAACAAAGATTGCTCGTCAAAATCGCCCTCTGAAATTGTGAAGAAGAAAAATGGTATGTGCTTGAGCAACATCCAGAAAGATTCTAATTGACTCACTTTGTCTGGAACAGGGACCCAGCGTTTGCCTTTTTTCTTTCTTGAAGTTTGCAGGTGATTCTGAGAGGCTGCCTGGTTTGGGGCCCACTGTCCTGTAGAGCAGAGCTTCTCAGGCTTTACTGTGTTTGTGGATCCCCTGGGGATCTTGTTAAAATGCAGATTCTGATTCTCCATTTCTGACCAGCTTCCCAGGAATGGTCTGCTGCTGGTCTGACCTCACTTTGAGGGTTGGGCTATCGAAAACATGTCCTCTGAGATTTAGCCTCTCCCTGTGCAGGATTCTTTCTTTCTTACTAATGCGTTGTTGCTTTCCTGGTTTTCCTCCTAGAACTGTCATAATGTACCAGATTCTTCTGATGTTGTTTCTGTTTGGTTTTGATGCCTTTTTCCAAGCTCAGGACCTAGCACTGAGGCACTTTGTTCCTAGAGATCATGGGCACCTTGATCCAAAACACTGTCCTCTAACACTCAGGTGCTAATTGTATCTTCTCTCCTTCCGGATATCAAAATTTCATTCCCAGCTCTGTGAGATCAAAGAAAATGAGCAAATACATAATTTAAGCTAAAATTGCAAAGAGGAGTTTCCCCTCTGAGAAGTCACTTTGGACTTCTACACCCACCTGGGGTAGATGCTCCTCCTAAATGTTCCCAACTGGCCTCACACTCATCACACCCTGTCCAGTTTTATCTTTTTTTACTCTAGGATGTCCTAGAAAAAAGAAAGTATCTAAGCTGAGATACCTGGTCCCTAACATACACTGGGGGACATCCATGTTGGTTGAGTGGATTTTGCCAAGGTCGCATAGTAAGTGGCAGAATAAGGACTGAAAATTAATTGTGTCTCTTCAAAATTCATGGTCTTTAATACTGCTGTGCTGGCAGATGTAGTTTGATAAGTATGAAGTGCCCCAGCTTTCCTCTAGCACAAGAATGTCAGAGACAGTGGGTGATTGATCGTGTGTTGGCAGCACAGTTGTCTCAGTGCCAGGAATTCTGTGTGAGTGGCACAGGGTGGTGAGTAGGGCATAATGAGCTGAGCTGTCAACAGCCCGACAACCAGAGCACCGCATATTTAATTGACTGGTGGACTTAGCTGTGTGTCGGCTGTCCTGGCGAGCAGAGGCAGGTCGCATGTGGGATGCCAAAGATTGACTGTCGATGTTTTCTCCTCTGGCTAGAAATCAATCCAGCTTTCAATTTAGTGGTAGAAGTTCTGCAAAATGGGTTCTAGTAAGGAAAAGGCTAGTAGGAAGACTAGAATGACGCATCATGATCCAGGAGTAATAGAACTGAACTGGGAGTCAGGAACGTTGCCTGTTGGCTTTCAACAAAATATGCCTCGTTTTCCCTACTTGTGAAAGTAGGAGGATGTTGGGGCTGAGAGACAAATCCAGCTGAAGCAGCCCAGGATGTGGGGGAGTTCTCTGCTATCTCTTGGAGTTGCAGCGCTTTTTTGCTAAATGGATTTGGGGTACTTTCTGGTGTGTTTAGAGCCTTTTCTTTAGTAGCCCTACATGAATTCTTTAGCATCAGGACTTCAGTGTCTGTTTGGAAACCTGATGTGTTCTTCCAAGAGCCCTTTGCCACCTTGTTCTTTTCAGTAATTATGTAGCAGTGTCATTCTTCTCCAGCTAAAAACAAGCAGGTTCAGTGCATGCTATCCCTAGATTTCATGCCCCAGGGTTTTCTAGGGCCTTTTATTTGATCAGAATATTTATATACTTAACTCCTAAGAGCATGTTCAAACTGAGAGAGTATAATTTATGAAATAATTTACTTTTGGTTTTCTCAAAGCTTTTTCTATTCCAATCCATAAATTAATTTTTAAGTTTATACTTAGTAATAAAAGCAATATCCTAAAACTTGAATGTTTCTGGAAGTTATTATAGCGATGGGTCCATAGAATCCATTCTAACTCTTGGTTGTGTAAAAACCAAAGGTAGGTATAATTCTCTCTTTAATTCTTCATTTATACTCGCTATCCCCTAAAAGTCTCCCATCTCCTGATATAGTATACTTATTTTGAGACTCTCTCCTTCATAGCCAAATAAAACTCTAGAAGAGGAGAGAATTTATCCATCTTTTTTAGGGAGAATGTGATAGTTATAGATATCTGGAAAGAAAGAGTCCTGGAGTGATGTATGTGTTAGAGTGTTTGTGCTGAATCTTAGTGACTCTTGAGTTACACTGGAACTTACAGACCTTTCTTTCCATAGAGCAAAGTGCCATTAGAGCCTCCCATTGTACAGCTCATGACTTGAGGCAATTTTTGGTGAGGTGGCAGTCACCATTTTATATCTCTGTGGATTTTATTATTTTAGTGTTTCCCCATTTTTCTTTTTTTTTTTTTTTTTTTTTGAGACAGGATCTTATTATATTGCCTTTGGGCTCAAGCGATCCTCCCACTTGTGCCTCCCAAGTTGCTGGGACTATAGTTGCATGCCACCATGCCCAGCCCCCTTGTTCTTTATAAAATTGCCTTAGACATGTTAGTGGTACATGTGGAATTGGTTTCAATTAATTCATGCTGGGGACATCAATGAAGATCTGTTAGTCACCCTTCTGGGTCTGTGGATATCTTGTCTTAATCTAATTCTGGAGATCGTGTCTCCTTTTTTCTCTCCTTTCCTGCCATGATCTCTTCCATTTTCACAATCACCCTTGATGACTGACTGTATCCCAAGCTGCTCAGTTTGCCTGGGGGACTTGGAACTAGGAAAGCTATCTGTCACAGTGGGTTTTGCATAATCCCTGGAGACATAGTTTTTGTGGTTTTCTTTTTTCCTCAGCAACATATGGATTGCCTTTCCCCTGCATTGTCAGCCACCGATTGGTAATTTCTGACAGCTGCGGAGTTAATGCTAATTGATTCAGAGCCAGGATGTACATCACTCTGCCCTCTAAGAGCCGTCCTGGTCAGGAAACCTGGCCCCTGATGCACAGTGCTCTGAAGATGTTTTCTTGCCTTTCATATCTGTACTTTTGATTTTATTTTTAAATGAAAAATGTCAGGGTTAGTTGATATCTCCATCTCTCTTTTTTTTTTTTAATATCCCTGTTTGGCCTTTCCTAAGATCTAAGTTTTCCCAACAATTTTGAAGACTGTAAAATGGGGGACATACTGCATCCTAGTATTGTGGTAAGGAATAAATGAGAGTAAATATTAAATACCTGGCACAGAGTAGCTGTTCATTAAACTTTGCTCCCAGTTTTTCTCACTTCCCTTTGTTTCCCTGATGGATTGTCTTTATAACTCTAAGACTTTTTGAGCCTGTGACCAAGTGACTTCTAGGCCTGTGCTTAGGTTCTGTTGAGGCCTGCACTGGCCACTGCAGTAGCCACCAGCCACTTGTGGCTGCTGAGCACTTGAAATGTGGATATTCCAAACTGAGATCTATTATAATTATAAAATACCAGATTCCAAAGACTTAGTTCAAAAAAAAGTAAAATTTCATTAATTTTTTTGTATTGTTTACATGTTGAAATATTACATGCTGAAGGATTAATATTCAGATATGTTTACATATTGGGTTAAATATATACAATGCATCTCACCTATTTCTTTTTCCTTCAATGTGATTATTAGGCAATTTTAAGTTATATATGTGGCCCCCTTTGTATTTCTATTGGACTGTGCTGATTTAGGTTCTGTAGAAGCATTGCATTCAGAAGGAAAATAGTCTAATAAACCGAGGAAATAAGTCAAGATATAAGTGCAAGACAATGTCTTTAGTTTTTAGAATGTTTGTTTTTTTAAAAAAAATCTAAGTTTTATGTTCTTCAAGGAAACTATTTTATTTTATTTTATTTGGAGACAGTCTCGCTGGCTATAGCCTGGGCTGGAGTACAGTGGCATTATCATAGCTGACTGCGACCTCAAACTCCTGGGCTCAAGCAATCGTCCTGCTTCAGCCTCCTAAGTAGCTGGGACTACAGATGTGTGCCATACCTGGCTAATTTTTTTTTCTATTTTTTGTAGAGATGGGGTCTTCCTTTTGCTCAGGCTGGTCTCAAACTTCTGGCCTCATGTGATCCTCCTGCCTCCACCTCCCAGAGTGCTAGGATTACAGGGATGAGCCACTGTACCCAGCCTAGGGAAACTTTTATTGATGCATTATTCAAATAAGTTTTCTGCAGCCTTCACAGCCTCTTGCAAACCTTTTTTTTTTTTTTTTTACCAGTGTTGTCACTTTGAGAAACTATAAATAATAATAATCCTCATAATCCTAATAATCCTTATTGGTGGCAAGCATTTTGAGACTTTCAAAAATGTCAGGAGTATATTAAAAGTCAAAATTGCGAACTTGTCTGAATAATCAACTTAGAAGACACATTGTATAAAATAATTAGGCCAACATTTTTCTGATGATTAATTACAAACTCAAAACCATCCAAAAGGAGTTTTTTAAAAATGTTTTGATCAATAATAGTATGGGTGGAATAAATATATAACTTCCCAAGAAGCTATATTACAAGTCTTATAACCCTTTATTTTTTTAAGTTATTATAGTTATACTTGAATGTATGAACTAGTAAGACCAAAGTAAGTATGGGCTGTTCAAAGGGTAATAGTAAGAGCTGTTTGTCTCACGGGTGGGGTGGGGAAGAGAGCTTAGTAGAAATAGAAAGGGAAAATGAAACCAGTGTGTTCTAGATTGTTTTTTCCTCATTTTCATAGTTGCTCGTTGCCAACATTGACTTGGGTCCTACTATTTTGGACATCGCTGGTTATAGCCTGAATAAGACACAGATGGATGGAATGTCCTTATTGCCTATTTTGGTAAGTATAAAGCCCTTAATCGGGCCTGAGCCAAAACTGAAATGAATTCCAGGTTGTATAGAGACTTAAAAATTTAAATCTTAAATAATACTATTTTAAAATTGGGGGACAGAGAATAGAATTTTTCTCTGAATTTGAGGTGGGAAGGAATTTTCTAAAAAAGATTGGACCACATGTGAAATTTAGTTCTCTTTCTTCCCCTCTCTGTACACCCCCCAGAACACCCACCATAAGTAAAGACGTGACAAATTGGGAAAACATTTGCACCATATGTGAAAAAGGGAAATTAGTCATAATGTGAGTTCTTAGCAAAGATAATTCCAGTAGAAAAATGGGCAAAAAAACCTAACTAATCAATTCACAGAATAGTTAAAAATGGCCAAAGTAAATGCAAAAAGATTACTTCAGTGCTAATCAAAGAAATACTTAACTAAAGGAGTCTTTTGTCATCTGTGAACTGGCAAAGATTTAAAATATTAATCCTACAATCTGCAAAAGTCTGAGAAATTGGAATTTTTTTTTTTTTTTTTTTTTTTTTTTGAGACAAAGTCTCACTCTGTTGCCCGGGCTAGAGTGCCATGGCGGCATCAGCCTAGCTCACAGCAACCTCAGACTCCTGGGCTCAAGCGATCCTTCTGCCTCAGCCTCCCAAGTAGCTGGGACTACAAACGTGTACCACCATGCCCAGCTAATTTTTTCTATATATTTTTTTAGTTGTCCAATTTATTTCTTTCTATTTTAGTAGAGACGGGGTTTCGCTCTTGCTCAGGCTGGTCTCGAACTCCTGAGCTCAAACAATCGACCCGCCTCGGCCTCCCAGAGTGCTAGGATTACAGGCCAGGATTACCACGCCTGGCCTCCCATATGCTTTTTGTAGAAGTGTAATCAGGAGGCCAGTTTAACAAGACATACCACTTCAGAGTATACACATCTAGCAGTTCCATCTGAAAATGTACATGTATTAATAGAGGAAAACTGAAAACCCAAATATCTGTAGAGAATCGCTTAAATTGTGCCACAATTAAACAGCAGAATATTAAACCAATAGTAGGTGATATAGATCTGTCTGCAGTGACTTGGCAAGATGCTACCAACATACCAAAGGGAGAAAAGGACATTTCACAACAGCTCCTCTTCCCCGTTAAGAATGTATGTGAACATGTCTAAGCACAGAGAAGTTTGGAAGGATCAGTACTAAAGTGTTTTAGCCATTCATGGTAACTGTCTCTGGGACATAAAATTATGGGTGACCCTTAATGATGTGTCTGTTATAATTTATTATTAGGTAGTATATAATTCATACAAGAAAATACGTGTAACTTGTTTTATAGTTTTGCCTCTTACATTCAAGTCCTTAGTGTATCTAAAATTGACTTTCTTACATGGTATGAGTCAGGGATTCAGTTTCATTTTTTTCCTCTCTAGATACTCAGTTGACTTTTCTGTTCTGTGGTTCTGTCTATCCCTATACCAGTACCATTTTGCCTTATAAAGCCATATAATTAAATCTTTATCTGTATGGGCATACCTCTCTCCTTATTGTTTTTATGGGGATCCTAGCTACTCTTTCCCATGCAAACTTTAGAATCTGGTTTTCGGATTAGCTGAAAAATGTTGGCTTTTGGTTGGAATTGTATTTAATCTACAGATTGGTCGGGGAAAATTTACATCTTTTAACTTTCTTCATACAAGTTTTACGTTGTGTGCCTTGTTAAATTTATTTCTAGTTAGAAAAAAACTTGATTCACTCTAAGGGTAAAAAATCATTATGCTTTGTATAATTTCTCTGCACAGTTCTGAAAGTACCACTTAAGACTTAGCTCTTTTCCTTGTTCATGTTTGGTTTTTGAAGGTTATTCCAATGAAATATTAATGTATTAGAGCAGTTAAGTAGCCATGTGTAGATATTTATTTAAATTAAATGAAAATGAAATTCAGTTCCTCATTTGCACTAGGCACACATATGCCCCGCTCAGTAGCCATCACATTGAACAGAGCAGATGGAGAACACGTTAGTCAGAAAGTTCTGCTGGACCAGCAGTTGGCAAACTACAACCTGTGGGCCAAATGCAGCCGACCCCGCTTTTGTAAATAAAGTCATATTAAAGCACAGCGTACTCACCCACTTAGGTATTGCGGATGGCTGCTTTCCTGCAACAGCAACAGAGCTGAGTAGGTGTGAGAGAGACTGTATAGCCACAGAGCCTTAATATTTACTCTCCAGCCTTTCATAGAAAAAGTTCAATGACCCCTCCAGACCATGAGCTCAAACTTGGTCACACGTTAAATCACTTGGGAAACTAAAATACTAATGCCTGGGTCCCACCCCCAGAGAGTCTGATTTAATTGGCATGAACTAGAACCTGGCCCTTAGGATATTTCAAATTCCCCTGATGATTTTAATATGCAGCAAAGCTCAAGAACCATTGATCTAGACTCCTGGATACTCTTTTCTCCTCTGGACATTGTGACACAGGTGGGGTGTTTTGAAATTCCCTCAAGTCTGACAGATAAGCTTCCCCCTGACTCCAGCTTCCACAGCTGGAGCTTCCATGGCTCCAGCTTCCATATGGTGAGCTACCACAACTGGCCCCATGTTCTTTTGATCCAAAACTTGCTCTTTCTCCTAGATTCTTCCTCCTCTCACCATTCGTGTGCCTGTCTTAAGCGTTCCCATTTCAAATGTGGCTGCTGCTTTCTTTCCACACCACTAATGTGCAGTGAAGAATAAATGAGTTAATGCCCATATTGTACCTTCATTCTGACTATCAAGGTGCTTTTGCACCTGTTATAATCCTTAGCACACCAGCCCTGTTTAATATTTGTTTCTTTCTTGTCCTTGTGAGTGTTAGGTTATAAGTTCCTCAATATGAGCTTAGGACAATTCTTACATAGGACATAGAAACAGTATTATTCATTCTAATCTGGACTTACGGCAACTTGCTTGCATTGTGACTTTGATTATTGCTTAGCTTCTTTGTCAGTTTCCATTCCTGACCTGCTCCACAAAAACAGTCTGGGGAAGGCATTTGACCATCACTTGTAAAGTCTCTATAAATACCAAACATGATAGTCATTATCTTTTACACATACCCATTTTAATCATTCCCTTTAGTTACTGAGTGAACTATGCAGTTAGTCCTAACCCTCAAGTCCCCTTTAGCAGTAGAGTAAATAACTTTGTGATCTTTATCACAGTCTATATGCCTCACAGAAACCACCCTTGCTCTTCTTTCTAGAAAGGTGCCAGTAACCTGACCTGGCGATCAGATGTCCTGGTGGAGTATCAAGGAGAAGGCCGTAACGTCACCGACCCAACGTGTCCTTCCCTGAGTCCTGGAGTATCTGTGAGTATAGCTTGAATTGGCTGAGACAGCTTTCTTACAACACAGCAAAGTGCTGGTTTAGATGTGTCAAGTATCAAAACCCTTAATCTGAGTCCTACTCATTTGTCACTTTACTGTGGGAGGTTAGTAGATGGACAAAGGTAAATCCAGTAATTCTAAAAATGATGCTGCTGACCTATCATCAGAATGTGCACTTTGAATTATTCCAATTTATGTAACAAGTACAGATATCTGCCCATATTCTTACCTTATCAATTCTCCATTTTCCTACACCTCCCATTTTTTTATTAGGGATATTACCAGGGCATCCAGTAGATGGGGTTCCAACCTGTAACTGTGCCATCTTGAGTGCCTCACATTAGTGGCAGCCAGGCAGGCCACAAGAGTGGTAACAGGCACACTGGCCTCACTTTGGAGAGTGAGAAATAGGAGAGTCAACTCCAAATGGAAGCCTGACACCAAAGTGTTATGATATAGTAAAGAACCAACCAAAAGTGGCATAATAGATCCTATAGAAGACTCAAAGAAATAAGTTAGAGTTAGATCAGCCCTGGTGATAAGAACACCCATAAATAATTTACCTGCAAGTGATTCTAGAAAGCTCATTTTAGCCTTTTCTCCAACCTTTTACAATGACGGTTCCTAACGGTCCTTAGAAATGACTTATTTGAATGTTGATTTCTTCTTCTTGCCAACCCATGCATTTTATCAGTGCTCATTCCAATAATTCTTGGCAGGAGATTAGCAGACGGGGATGGCAGCAATCTACACATGGAACAACCACATATACCTTAATCAAGTTAGCCATCAGTAAGGAACAAAGCCTCACATCTATTTTGATTTACTGGCTTCTCTGTGAAAGGTTTTTGAATTTCTATTGCATGCCTAGCATGAGCCAAATTGATTGCCCCTGTAGGCAACTAGGTATTTGTTACTATGGAAGAACTGTCTTCATTTAACCTTTTAAATATCCTACAGCAATGTTTCCCAGACTGTGTATGTGAAGATGCTTATAACAATACCTATGCTTGTGTGAGGACGATGTCGGCGTTGTGGAATTTACAGTATTGTGAGTTTGATGACCAGGAGGTAAGAGGGGCTTCCGCCTGGACCCCCTCGCCCGTTTGTCTGTTGCCTTGCTTTGTTGGTTGGACTTGTTGGCATAAGAGCAATCCAAGGAGCATCTAGGGGTGATGTTGTGTTTCTATTCTGTACTTCAGCTTAGGTTTCCTTCAGTTAAGAAAACAATCATAAGGCAATGCATGTCTCACTTCTCTGTGATTTTTCTGAATGAGGTTTTCTCTACTCCTGCCACCACACAGACATACACTTTCTTGCTGTGTTGCCCAGACTGGAGTGCAGTGATGTGATCATAGCTCACTGCAGCCCCACTCATGCTTGAATCACTCAAGTGAAGTGATTCTTCTGCCTCAGCCTCCTGAGTAGCCACCATGCCTGGCTAATTTTTCTTACTTTTTTAATACAAATGGGGGTCTCGCTATGTTGCCCTGGCTGGTCTTGAACTCCTGGCCTCAAGTGATCCTTCCACCTTGGCCTCCCAAAGTGCTGAGATTACAGACATGAGCCACTACACCCAATCCAAGCACATACAGGCTTGAGCTACCACACCCTGGCCCAAACATACACTTTTTTTTTTTTGAAACAGGGTCCCACTCTGTTGCATGGGCTAGTGTACAGTGGCGTCATCGTAACTCACTGCAGCCTCAAACTCCTGGGCTCACATGATCCTTCTGCCTCAGCTTCCCAAGTAGCTGGGGCTACAGGCATGCACCACCACACTTGGCTAAGTTTTGTATTTTGTGTAGATATGAGATCTCGCTATGTTGTTCAGGCTGGTCTCAGATCCTGGGCTCAGGTGATCCTTCCACCTCGGCCTCCCAAAGTGCTGGAATTACAGACATGAGCCACCACGCCCAATCCAAACACATACTTTAAATGCACAGTTCACATTTTCAGAATGATAAATGCTTGGTCTGTTAGCTTCCCTGGTAGTTTGGGATGAAAGTGAAGCACGCCAACTTCTATGGAGATGAAACGAATTGGAGCATTTCCTGGAAAACTTACCAGCAACTGACATATTCAGAAACTCGTGTTCCCACCACAGCACAGTCCAGTGCTTCTCAAGCAGATTAGAGTGGGGTCAAAGGTCCAGGATTCTGTCCTTGGAATGAAGTGGGTTTTGGCCAACACATATCAGCGTGTATCATCCAAGGTGTGTCCCATGGACTCCAGTCCGTTGGGGTTACTGTTTGTCAGCATGTGCTCACCTGCCCCATCTGGCAACCCTCATCTTACCATATGGAGCAGATGCTCTTGTGTGTTTCTCAGAAATTAAGTCCCTCACTATTCCATTTGCAGCTCATAAGCACTTTGGACAATAAGCAAGAGAGCCTCCCTCAAACTCAATTCCTATTTCCCCTCCCCCACAATGTTTATCAGTATCTAAAACTACTTTTTAAAATAGGAAAACTTAGCATTTGTATAACACAGGTAAGAATACTTTCATATTCATTCTCATTTAAATCTCACAATTCTAAGGCAAAAATAAGCCTTCTAATGTTAGTTAACTCTCACTTCAGTAACTTTATCACTAAGTCTTGTTTTGGAGACCTTGCCATTTGAGGTTCCTGCCTTCTGTTCTCTGCTCTAATTACAGAAGGTAAAAAGCTTCCTCCCCATCCCCCTTCCAACTCTGCCTGAGGCACAGGGTGTGCAGGAGGTCCCCTTGGAGCATGTGGCTATAGACCCAAAACAGTTGAACCTCTAGAACAGATGTTCCATTGTCTCAAAGGTACAGTTGGGCTCTTTGAGGATCTCCAGTCTAGATTGAAAGCCCCTGGGGCCTTGGTTTTTTATCCACCTGCTCCCTTCCCATTTAGAAATAATTCACATTAGGAATATTTCTTCAAATATAACCCTTGTTCTTTTCTTTCCTCCATCCCTTCACTTTCTCTAGGTGTTTGTAGAAGTCTACAATCTGACTGCAGACCCAGACCAAATCACTAACATTGCTAAAAGTATAGACCCGGAGCTTTTGGGAAAGATGAACTATCGGTTAATGATGTTACAGTCCTGTTCTGGGCCAACCTGTCGCACGCCAGGGGTTTTTGACCCCGGGTAAGTTTCCTTCATTTCATTTCTCAGAAACTCCAATTACAGGAACTTAAATGTTTGCCAGTAAATTTAATATATTCCACAGACACAATGAAAACAGAAGGTGTAAATTCAGTTGTTGAGAAATATAAGCCCACTGCAGTATATGGAGGTATAAAAGACGTTTATTACCTGCTAAGTCAGATTTGTTCCTCCCACTCTGCATCTCTTAAACGGTCACTTCTCAGCAGAGCACTGGGTGTCAGTACACCATGCATTTGAGCCACCCTGGCAGGGAACATGTCCTTTATTTTTTGCTTGAAGATTCGAAGTTAAAAATCAAACTTTCACTGGGAAAGGATTATTTCAGTTCTTACACTCTGATGTAGGAGAGAGGGAAGAATGATGTTCTAGGTTGATGGAAAGTTGTAACTTAATTATTTAGCCATCTTCATGTTAAATTTTATCTTTAGTCCAAATTAGAAACAAATTTATGTAAATGAGTAGAGAAACTAGATTATAGACTATTTATTAAAGAAATGTAATGTTTGCTTTTTAATAGTGTATATAGAACCAAAGAGACATGGATACCAGTAAACTAAAACTAGATAACAATATAAAAAGACAATATTTATCATTATTTTATATCACTTAAAATAACTTTTTTTATTTGGATAATCCCATTAGTACAATAAGAATGGTCAAGCATTTCGACCAACCAACTTTGGTCTTCCCTCCAAGTCAAGTCGTCAGTGAAATAGATCCCAGCATGGTGCCAGTTACTTGAAATAGGAAGTTCAGTTTCTAAAATAAAAGCACAAGACTTCTAATTGACAGGTGCTTATTTTGTACTTTCCTGCAGCTACTTAGCTGAGAGTGTTTCATCAAATCAAATTAAATTGGTTGTCTATAGCAGCTGATACCTTTTAACCATATACTTTCTGAGTGACTCTAGGAATTAAAAGCCAACATCTGGCCGGGTGCGGTGGCTCACGCCTGTAATCCCAGCACTCTGGGAGGCCGAGGCGGGCGGATTGTTTGAGCTCAGGAGTTCGAGACCAGCCTGAGCAAGAGCAAGACCCCATCTCTACTAAAATTAGAAATAAATTAATTGGACAACTAAAAATATATATAGAAAAAAAAAATTAGCCGGGTATGGTGGCGCATGTCTGTAGTCCAAGCTACTCGGGAGGCTGAGGCAGGAGGATCGCTTGAGCCCAGGAGT
>CAUYSK010007183.1:0-13463 GCA_963575035.1 Avahi laniger | reverse complement strand
TGAGTTGATTTTTGTGAGAGGTGAGAGGTGTGGATCCAGATTCAGTCTTCTACATGTGGCTTTCCAGTTTTCCCAGCACCATTTATTGAATAAGGATTCTTTTCCCCAGTGTATGTTTTTGTCTGGTTTGTCAAAGATTAGACTGCTATATGTGGACAGTTTTATATCTGAGTTCTCAGTTCTGTTCCACTGGTCAATGGCTCTGTTTTTGTGCCAGTACCAAGCTGATTTTAATAGTAGTTCTTTAAAAAAAATTATAAGTAGAAGAGATGCAAGGAGTCAAAAACTATAAATATCTACTTGAAAGCCCTTCCCACATTTAATCTTTTGCTCTCAATGTGGTGTAGTAATAAACTTCTATATTCAACTGGTCGTTATTAGCATTTGTGGAATGGAATGTAAGATTGGTTTTGTTACCAAACATATGATCTATCCTGAAGAAAGTTTTGTGTGAGCTTAAGAAAAATGTATATTCTGCTGCTATTGGATGGAAAGTTCTATACATGTCTGTCAGGTCCATTTAGTCTATAGTGTTGTTTAAGTCCTCTATTTAATTATTGATCTACTGTCTGAATGTTCTGCCCATTATTTAAAGTAAGATATTGAAATCTCTTATTATTATTTTATTGCTGTCTATTTCTTTCTCCTGTTCTGTCAACGTCGCTTTATATATTTAGGTGCTTTCAAGTTGGATGCATATATATTTATAATTGTTATATCTTACTGGTGGCCTGACCATTCCATCAATATATGATGTACTTCTTTGTCTCTTATTACAGTTTTTGACTTTAAGTCTATTTTGTCTAAGCATAGGCAACCCTACTCTCTCTCAGTTACCATTTGCATGAAATGTCTTTTTCCATCCCTTCACTTTCATCCTATATGTGTCCTAAAACCTAATGTGAATTTCTTATAGATAGCATATATTTGGGTCTTGCTTTTTAATCCACTCAGCCACTCAAGGTCTTTTGATTGGGAAATTTAATTCATTTATATTTAAAGTAATTATTGATAGAAAAAGGATTTACTATTGCCATTTTATTAATTGCTTTCTGTTGGTTTTATTGTTTTGTTTTGTTTTTTTGTATTTTCCTCTCTTATTATCTTCCTCTGTGTTTTGTTGACCTCTGTATTTTGTTGATCTTTTGTATTGATATGCTTTGATTCCTTTCTCTTTTTTTTTTTAGTTAAGATCTATAGATTTGCATGTGTGTGTGTGTGTGTGTGTGTGTGTGTGTGTGTGTGTGTTTAGCGTGGGTTTTACATTATATATTTTATAGTTATAACAGTCAATTTTAAGTTGATAACAACTTAAGTTCAATCATATACAAAAATTCTACACTTTAACTTCTCTCCCAGTTTGTATTATTATTGCCACAATTTACATCTATTCACATTGTGATCTTTTAACATATTTTTAGTTATAGTTATTTTTAGTACTTTGGTCTTTTAACTTTTAGACTTGAATTAAAAGTGATTTATCTACCACCATTACAGTAACACAGTATTATGTATAAGTTTCATACTTTCTTATGCTCTCATGTTGCTATTTATTATCCTTTTGTTCAACTTGAAGAACTCTCTTTAGCATTTCTTGTATGGCATCTCTAGTGATGACGGAAACTTTGGTTTGTCTGGGAAAATCTTTATCTCTCCTTTATTTTTGCAGGATAGTTTTTCTGAGTGTAGTATTCTTGGTTGGCAATTCTTTTCTCTCAGCAATTTGAATGTATTGCCCTACTCCTTGCTGGCTTGCCAGGTCTGCTAAGAATTGCTAATGGTCCTATAAATTTTTCCTGATATGTGACAAGTCACTTTTGCTGCCTTCAGAAAATACTTCTCAGTGTGGATTCCTGTAAGTTCATCTTTTTGCTGTCCTTTGGGCTTCTTGTATAAGGATGTCCATTTCCTTCCTCAGATTTGGGAAGTTTGGGGCCATTATTTCATTGAATAAGTTTTTTCTTTGTTTCTCTTTTTTCTTCTAGGACTCCAGCCCTGTATCTATTGTCTGCTTGATAGTGTTCCATAAGTCCCTTCTTTACTCTTTTTTATTTTAACTTATCCTCTAAGTGAATTATTTCCAATGATCTGTCTTCACATCTATTGATTATTTCTTCTGCTTGATCTAGTTGTCTGTTGAAGTCCTCTAGTGAATTTTTCAACTCAATTATTGTGATCTTCAGCTCCATGATTTCTGTTTGGTATTTTTAAAATATAATCTGTCTCTTCATTAAAGTTCTCACTTTGTTCATGCATTATTCTCTTGACTCTGGTGAAAATCTTTATGACAGCTATATTGAATTCTCTGTCAGGTAAATCATATAACTTCATTTCATTGGCTCAGATTCTGGAGATTTATCTTGTTTTTTAGTTTAGAATATGTTTGTGTGAGTCTTCATTTTCCTTGACTCTCTTTGTTGGTGTCTGCACATTAGACAAAGCAGGCACCCGTCCCAGTCCTCACTGGTAGGTCTCATATAGGAGAAGACTCCCACTAATAATCCCAATCAGAGATTCTGGGGGCCTCTAACAAATCATTTCCTCCTCAGAAATAAGGAGGCATGAATGGTTTTTGTCCACTCACAGTGCTAAGCTGGGGGTGAAGGCAGGGGGTCAACATGCTATGACATCTACCAGTCTAAACCTCTGTTGGGGCCACTGGGCATGTGAACCACCCCTTTCTCCCCTGGCAGAAGCTGGGAGATAGGGTGTCTCTTCCTGATCATGTGGCACTGTGCCAGGAGTAGGGATTCTGGCAAGATGTTTGAAGCTCCCTACTAGCTTTGGTGAGTCTGGTTTCACATTTGCCTGGGGTGCATGAGCCTTTTTAATTAGTTTATGGATTTCTCACATTGGGAATTTAGCCATGATGTTTTGCTGAAGAGTGTATTTGTTGGGGGAAGGAGAGTCCATATTTTTCTAATACACTATCTTACTAATGACCCCTGCCCCATCATCCAATTATTTTAACCTTCTGCCTAGTAAACTTGTCAGTGAAACAGGAGGAAGTAATCACTAGCAATCTTCTATATGATAATCACTATCAAGATAATAGGAAAGTGTTTAGGGCTGCCTTAACTCAGGCCTTTGTCCTTTCTCACTTAAACTGTTTGCAACCAGACTGAAGTGTTGAGTGTAGGGATGTACACTTTAGTGATGAAGCTATAAATATATACAAGAAGGTAGCTAATTTAAATGTTAGGAGAGTGATTACTAATGTAATGTAGGAAAGAGTTAAAATTGAAGTGGGATATAAGGAGAATTTCTGAGATAGCAAGAAAAATTCTATTTCTTAATCCTAGTGGTAGTTACAAAGGGTTTTACCTTACAACAATTCTTTGTTGTATGCTTTGAAATTAAGAATTGTGAGTCTTCCAACTTTGTTCTTTTTCAGGATTGTTTTGGCTATTCTGGGTCCCTTTCATTTTCTTGTGAATTTTAGAATCAACTTGTCAATTTCTTAAGCCAACTGGTATTTTGATAGGAATTATGTTAAATCCGTAGAGCACTATTAATTCTTCTAATCCATGAGCACAAGTTTTATTTCCATTTATTTAGGTGTTCTTTAATTTTTTTTAAATAATGTTTTATCATTTTCAGCATACCAATATTGAACTTCTTTTGCTAAATTTATGCTTATTTATTTTATTCTTTTTGATACTATTTTTATTTGCCTGTGTATAGAAGACAGTTAATTTCTGTTTATTGATCTGTATCCTGCAAAGTTGCTGACATTGTGTATCAACTATAATAGTTCTTTTGTGGATCTCTTAGAATTTCTACATATAAGATCACGTCATCTGAAAATTGAAATCATTTACTTCTTCTTTTTCTGTCTAGATGACTTCTTTTTCCTTTTCTTGCCTAATTGCTTTGGCTAGAACCTCCAGTACAATACTGAATGGAAATGATGAAAGCAGATGTCCTGTAACTTCCTGATCTTAGAGAGAAAATTTTCAGTCTTTCATCTATAAGCATGATGTTAGCTGTGGGTTTTTCACAGATGCCTTTTAATAGGTTGAGGAAATTTCTTTCTATTCCTAGTATGTTGAGTCATTTTATTATGAAGTCATGTTGGATTTTGCCAAATGACTTTTATGCATCTATTGAGGTGATTGTGTAGTTTCTGCCTTTATTCTATTAATATGATGTATTATATTGATTGATGCGTAAACCAATCTTGCATTCCTCAGGCAAATCCTACTTTGTAATGGTGTATAATCCTTTTTCATATGCTATTGGATTCAATTACTCAGTATTTTGTTTGAAAATTTTCATATCTGTATTTATAAGGAATATTGATCTGTAGTTTTATTTTATGATGTATTTGTCAGGATTTAGTATCAGGGTAATATTGGTCTTACAGGATAATGAGGAAAGTGGTCCCTCCTCTTCTATTTTCTGGAAGAGTTTGTGAAGATTTTTCTACCAATTCTTCTTTAAATATCTGGTAAAATTAATCAGCGAAGCCATCCTGTATTGGACTTTTTGTGGAAATTTTTTGATTGCTAATTCATTCTCTTTACTAGTAATAATTCTATTTGTGTTTTTATTTTTTCTTCAGTCAGTTTCAGTAGTTTGTTTATTTATAGATGTTGTGGACACCTGCATAAACAGGATGGACCCCAACCCAAAATTTGGTTTGGATCTCAAGACTGATGATGACATACACACCCCAAAAGAGTATGGAAATATTTATTACTCACATAATGAGGATTTTGTGGAGAGCAGGCCACATCTCCCAATCTGATTTGAAAATGACTTGAGAGACCAAGGAAAGAAGACTGGCTTGGGGGCTTTATGATGGTTAGAGACTATGGTGTGGATAAAGATTCCTACATGCAGGCAGAACCTTGCATGGTTTGATAACCCTGTGAATGCCACATGAGGTAGAACCTTTGCTCTCTTATGAATTTTTCCAAATGTGAGACAGAAAGGAAGAGAGAGGAGTGAGGCTTAAAATATATCAGTCATCAAACATCAAAAAATGAAACATATTCTTTGTTACAATAGGAATTTCATCTAAGTTATCTAATGTGTTTCTACATAGGTGTTCATAGTATTCCCTTATAATCCTTTTTATTTCTATAATGTCACTAGTGATGTCTGCTCTTCATTTCTGATTTTAATAGAGTCTCTCTTGCTCTCTCTGATTTTTTGTCAATTTTTTCTGCCTGGTTAAATCTTCTGTTAAGCCTTGCTAGTGAATTTTTAATTTCAGTTATTATAGTTTTCAGCTTCATAATTTTTAAAAATAATTCCTATCTCTTTATTGGTATTTATGATTTGGTAAAATATCATTATCCTATTTTTCTTTAGCTCTTTAGAAATAGTTCTGAAACATATTTAAACAGTTGATTGAAAGTCTTTGTCTTATAAATTCAATGTCTGGGCTTACTTGGCTATGATTTCTTTGTTTCCTTTTTTTCCTGTATATGGACCATACTTTCTTGTTTCTTTGCATGTCTCATAATTTTTTTGTTGAAAACTGGGCATTTAAATAATATTATATAGAAACTCTTGAAATCAGTCTCTTTTCCTTCCCCAGGATTTGCTGTTGTTGTTGTTTGCTGCTTTTTTCTTTCTTTGTTTAGTGACTTTTCTGAACTAATTCTGTAAATTCGGTATTTTTTGTTGTATGTAGACACTGAAGTCTCTGTGTAATAGCTTAGTGATCATCTAATAGTTGTAGAGTGATTTCCTCAAAAACTTGGAGCCAATAATTCTATCAATTTTTGCTGAGGGGCTCTCTGTGAATATTGAGACACACTCAACACTTAGCCACACACTTGACAACTCTGCCTTATTCTTCACTTCCTGCTTGTGCAGAGCCTCAAGATCAGCCTGAAATGAGAGCTTAGGCTTTCTCAGGTCTTTCCTGAGCATGTGTACAGTCCTGGGCATCACAGAACCAGGGCACCCATTTGGTGTTCTAGATTCCCAGTAACATGTTGGAACTTCTCAAAGCTCCTATGAAAATCCCATTTCTCAGCCTTTCCTTTTAAGACTTTTGTTTCACCTATTGCCTTCCCCAACTGTCATACATTGCCTCAGGCAGCCATAAAGATAATCAATTGCCTCTAATTATTTCAACAAGGTTTTTCACGCTGGAAAGCTTTCAGGCAGGTCAGATAAAGATAACCTTGCAAGTGGGGCCTCCAGGGCTTGTTACACCAAATAATGACAATTCTCCAGGAATGGGGCTTTGAAAGAACTCCAACTCCATTCTGCCCTCCTCCCGTGGCTGCCAGACTGCCGGTTTTCCGCATAATCATAGTCTGTTGGTTTTTAAGGCTACCGTGGAATAAAAGAGGGGAGATGAGAATGGAGCAAGTTATAATATCACAAAGCTCGCTGTTCTTACAGAGATTTAGTCTTTTTCTTGAATAAATGGTCTCTCAAATTGCCTTAAGTCTTCAGTTAATTTCCAGAGTTAAAAGAAGTCAAATCTATTTTTGTCAGGTTCTCATTGGTTTTATGGAGGAATCTTCAGAGGTCCATCCTCAGTTAGCAATTTTCCATCCGTAATTAGCATTTTGCTGACACCCCCCACATATCTTTTTATTTTTTTTAAGCCTGGAATGTCCTTCTGAATCAAGTCCCACTCACCTTTCAAGCCTTGTTCAGATGTTACCTCCTGGTTATGGCTTTTCTGAGACCACTGTCTCCTTGGTACTTGCTTCCATTTTCCCCTCTCCAAGTCCAAGGAGGCCGTAACAAAGAAAGAGGTGGCAGAGTGGATTTGACTGAATGCTTCAGAGCTTGGGTTCTCAATGATGCCAACCATGACCTCAGGACAGGCTTAATCATTAGAGGTGAATAATCAATAGTTAGATCTATTTTTATTTTTGTTGTTGTTCTTTTTTTTTCTTTTTTAAATTTCAGAATATTATGGGGCTACAAATGTTTTGGTTACATAAACTGCTCTTGTATAGTTTGAGTCAAAGTTTTTATACCTGTTAGGTGTGAATTTGCCCGTTCCCTCCATTCCCCTCCTGCCTACTTGATTTCTGATGAGTATTATTTCCATATGTGCATGTAAGTGTTGATCAATTAGTTCCAATTTATGGTGAGTAGATGTCGTGTTTGTTTTTCCATTCTTGTGATACTTCACTTAGAAGAATGGTCTCCAGTTCCATCCAGGTTAATACAAGAGGCATTAGCTATGCTGTGTTCTGTTCTTAAAAGAGCCAACCAATAAAAGTTGCTCACAATTTTGCACAGTGTTTAAGCGCCTAGGTGCTACAGTGAGACCGTATGAGTTCACTGCTTCCTAGCAGTGATAATGGTACCTACTTCACTGAGATATACCGAGGATTACGAGAGAAACAATTCAAATAAAATCCTTAGCACACTGTCTGGCATCAGCACACCATATATAGTTGCCAGGTTTTTTATTACTGTTTAGAAAACCTATACCTAATAGAAATCTTGTATCGTTTGTCCGAGTGGAAAGGAACCTCAGAAATCCACTAGTTCAATTGCATACCTAGGGCAATGACTCACTTTACCTCACATCCTTATCAAATGATATCCAGCCTATGTTTTAGTGTTTCCAAGGACAGGAGTTCATTATCTCAAAGGCAGCTCACGGTATTGCTGAATCACTTATCATTATGAAGCTTTTCCTTCTACTGAGCCCCAAGTCTTTCTCACGTTTTTCCCCTGGAACACCCTGAAATAAAGTTATTATTTCTGTGTGACGCCCCTTCCACTATCTGAAGGCCTCCCTGACAACACTCAAGCCCTTCTTTCCAGCCATGCGTACTTTCAATAGCAGACCTGCTTTCCCTTGCCTATATCTGTCATGGCCTGAGGTGTCCTGAAATCGTGAGGAATCTGAAAGGTCTGGGTGGAACGAATAAATTATCTTTAACATCACAAGAGATCCAATTATCTCTTTTCTACCTCCCTTCCCATGACAAGTGAATCCCTGTCCACCTCTGCCTGGGAACACTATCAGTTAAAACACAAACACACACACACACAAAGAGAAGAAGTTTAATTTATTGGTTGTTCTTTGGCAAAGGCTATATAGAACATTATTAGGGTGAAAATTAAACTCTAGTTACAGATTCATGAAACTTTAAGCCAAATTAGCTTTTATGAGACTATCAAATTCCCTCTTATTCTCACACACAGCAAGGTACCTTGATCATGGTCTATATAATCCTTTGTTGGTTCTAAATGATTAAACCAGACAAAATACATAATTCAGTTGATATTAAATATCTTGAGAAATGACAAATCAATAAAACTACTTTCACTCTTAGGCATTCACTGGTCACTTATAAATGTTCTGTACATACACTTTTCATTTTAGATTTTCACCTTAAAAGGATTTTATTTTTGAACTATTCACCATTATCTGCTATTTGTTTGTATACACACATCATAAGTCTTCCAAAATAACATTTAAGTCTTTCTTAATATTGCTTCAGAAATGTTAACCTTTAAGGAACATTCAGCTAAAAAAATAATAAAAGTTCAGGTCTTGACTCTGTAATGCATGTTCAGATGTGTCAAGATTTTGTTTCCCCCGACCTGATAAAAGTTTCCAACATCATACAACGTGCCAGCTTCTTTGCTCAACTCGGAGGAAGTCAAATAAATGAGAAAAAGAAAACATGCTTGCAATCACAGTGACCAAAGGATTTGAATTAATAATTACATTAAATAACCATAACTTTTTGTTTAACTATTCACATTCCACACAGTGGAAATTATGCTTTCCTCCAGATTTTTTGCTCATACTTTTAACTTTGAAGAACTACAATAACAAAAAACAAAGACTTACAAGATGTGTGTTTTTCTCCTCTAATGCCAAGCACAAAGTGTACATCATAAAATTCATATTGGGTGTCTGGCATTATTTTCATAGATATGATCAAGATCACAAATATCTTGTCATAAAAAAATTCTACTATAATAATGAAAAAATATCACTATATCATCAGTGATCCAATAAAATATGTAACAGATATGGCATTTTCAATAAATGTTGGAAGACACACCATACTTGTGCTAGTTTTAATATAGGCACAATAAGAAAAGCAGACGTTTCCCTCTTTGGCTAGTGATGTGCTTTTAGGGTAGTTATGCTCCTGATTATCTCGGTGAAGTTAATTTTGAGGAAATTCTCTTTACTTGAGCCAAATCCAACTTACATGCAAGACTGTGGTATAAGCTCCTAAAAGAAGATTACTGCTGCCAACTTAAGTCATCTCTTTTTAACAAAATTGCATGCTTGTGGCAGAGTTAAAACAACAAGAGAAATTCAGTGTTTGCTGGTTCTGAATGTCATTTTTCCTCTCTGGTATGGTTTTATATTTTCAGCTTCTTCCCCTTTCTTTTCCTCTCTCCCTCCCTCAAAATTCTGCCTTAGCATTTCTGTGCTTAATTAAATCCATTCTGTGCTTTATTGTTGGAGGATGTGGATGATACAAAGATTTAGGGCAGGGGCATACAGTGTATACAAAATACACAGACTATGCGTTTGCACAAATTCGCCTCGTGGAGAATCATCAGTAGTGAGTTTCAAAGTTTTAAAATTAGACCCAACATTTTGGATGTTCAAGAAAACTTCTGCCTTAAAACGGTTCCTGTTTAGTTGTTAGATGGTAGCTCAGTAGAAAAGCAAAAACAAAATAAAAACAGCTTCTTTAGTTGCAATGGCTCTTTGAATACTGGAGTCTTGATGGGCAACTGAATCCCAAGTGCATGGTGTTTGTTTTCCGTATTACATGTGACTCGGATAGCGAGGTGGAGAAGATCCAAGGTAAAAAGACTATCTGGGGCGCCTGAGGAGAACAGGTTAGCCAAATCCAAAGCGCAGTAGGTTCACCCATCCTGCACTTTGGTCTTTCGATAAATCCTCAGCAGGCCTTGTGAACAGGCCAAGCTTAATCAGATGACAGCACCTACCAGGAGGCAGTGAATGGTTACCATGTTACATGGATGCCACCAGCAGTAGACAAACAGCTGGGGAACCCCATGCTCTGCTCTCTAAACAGGATTTCCCCTCAGACCTTCAGAGGACAAATGAAGAAGGAGAAGTTAGCGCCCTTATATCCCTTCCAGGTATTAAGAGCTAACTACTCCTTAGCCAGAGGCAATCTCCTTTCTTTCCTTACTCTCCTCTCTAGCTCAATAGCATAACAATGGCTAAAACGAAAAGACCCAAAATATATTTCTAGCTAAAATGGAGCACGCCCTAAGCGCTTTCATCTTAGACACTGTCAGTTACACTCAGCTGAGGCAGAATCTTTACCATACAGGTTTGTGGCTCTCATGGGGCATAATGCTCAAAAGCATTATGCAGAAGTCATGAAGTAGGAAAGAAGCTGATTATAGCGAAGAAAAATGGAAGTTATTAAGGCCTTTGGCCTAGGAGGCTTTTGTTTATTCCCTGTGGAAAGGGTTCTGAACTACATCTATTGTCCACGTGAGGGACAAAGCAGAAAGGCTGGTTGGTTTAGGTCACTCACTTGGTTCTGAAAATGGGAGCAGCCAATATTTACGTGTGAAGTTTGGTGTTGGGTTACCATAGTTTCAGCAGATCACAGTGACTCCTAGGCAATCTCATTTCTCCTCTGTTCACCTGGGTCCTGTTAAATAGTAGGAAAAAATGTTCATGAAGCATAGGTCTCCCTGTGCTCCGGAACTGGCCTTTCAAGCCTCTGCACATCTCCCTACTGACTTCCGCTGGGCGGGACTCAGCGGCACCATCCATTCTCCCTTTCTCACCCACTATCTTGCTTGTCCTTGTACGCACCAGCCTCCCCTGGAGTCGGGGGGTCTTCACAATATGAAAAACATTTACACCCAAGGTGAAGCGAATTAATGTAGAAATTTTGGCAGACGTGGGATTAGACGGACATGGTCACTGAAGAAGGGACAGACGGTGGCAGGGAAGAGGAGGAAGCAAGCACAGGTTGCAAGAACTTTCCCAAGTCTGACGCAGCACTACAGCAGGTAGCCTCTTCCATTAACATTCATACCGAAGGGAGATTCTTGGACCCCAGGAGGGCACCGGGATGAGACAGGCAGAACCAGAACACACCCCACCTCTTTGGATGTGAGTCAGGGTGGGGTGGGCTTCTGGACCACCCCGTTAAAGCAGATATGTTTACATAATAGGAAGTGCCCTAGAGCAGAGACTGTGTTTCCTCTGGTGTCTGAAAACACCCACAGGCACCCATGCACACAAACTACGCGCAAGCAGGCTCCTGCCAGGAGGCAGCTGGTGGTTCTTCCAGACTCTGGGTTTAAGCCAAGAAAGAATGGGGCTGTTTTAGGTCTGGCTCTGGGCCCGCCTGGGGCTGCATCCCTAGGACAGGCTGGGTGCACCTAGATTGGCTTAATCCAAATCGATGGATATGCAACGACACTGCTTCACGCGTGTGACCCTCTTCTTCTTGGTAGGCGGCTGCAGTTCGGGGCAGTTGAGTGTGACCATCATGGTGGTGAATTTCTTGGGCTTGCAGAAGGAGCAGGATTGAAAGGAGCCCTCCTCCTTCCGGATGTGCCTGGGGATGTAGAAGGAGTTGCACTGGCCGTAGCAGAAGCGGTTGATGATGGTGCGGCTGTTGCAGCCCTCCTCGTGGATGGTCTGCTTCAGCGGCTGGGTTTTGCACCAGTCTCGCTTCAGGTATTTGCGCTCGGTCACGTGCAGGGCCTCTTGGCTGGACTCCAGCACCTCCTCCCCCGGCACGGCAGTGCCCCGCCCTTGGCCCCGCCCCCGGTTCCTGGAGCCGGGCTGCTGGGGCGACTGAGTCTGCTCCGAGTCATTGTGCTGGGCCTTGTCCGGCGGGGGAATGGCGCCTTGGGACCCTTTCTTTTTCCCTTCGGCAGCTGGTAGCAGGGTCCCCAAGAGGAGAAGCAGGGCTCCCACAGTGTAGGCGGTGCGGCTCATACTATAGGGCGGAAGCACAGAGAGGGGGAGACACGAAAAGTGAAAAAGTTAATTAATTAAACAATTAATAATAGCACCTAACATTTTAGGCGGCACTTTTTAAGCACTTTATATGAACTATTTCATTACTTCTCACCATATCCCTATGAGTTAGGTACTATTATTCCCATTACCCTCCCAGCCATCAGTTCGTGAGTAACTTGCCCAGGGTCACACAGTGAAGAAGCCAAGATTTGAATTCAGCCAGGGCCTCTCTCTTCATCGCATGGATCCCCACAGAATTTCTTCTTGGCTTCTTACACCATTTCTTCTTGGCTACATGTGACTTTGTATTATGTCACTATAGTCATTCTTGTATTGATGACAATATTTAGTAAGCCCCTACTATGTCAATGCCATGTTATCTTTGCACCTCTTAGGCGAACATATTTTCTCTTTTGTTTTACAGCAAGATGAATTAGCTTCCCTGCCCAGAGGGCCTCCCAGTCTTTTCTCCCCAACCAGGCTGAGGCTTCCTGAGCTGTGAATGTTTATGAGACTTTGCCTTATTATCAAGGGAGGAAGGAGGGACTCCCGGAGACCAGAAAGCATGTCACAGAGGGAAAACAACAGACAGGAAAAGCCCGGGATGAAAAGTCAAGACTGAGTTTCTAGTCGAGGTCCTGGGGCAACGACTTGCTGTCTGACCTTGATGAAGTCACTTTACTTTTCAATAAATGACTACATTTAAGCGAAGATACAAAAACCTTCTCTTCCCGGGTAGGCTGTTCAGATGAAATTTGATGTCAGCGTGAAAGCAATTTGAGAACTAACCTAATGTACGGCGGAATCGCAGACGGAACGAATGACTCAGAAGACTCCTCCATCCCTCGTTTATTCTCATCTCAAAACTGGGCACAGCTATCATTCTTCATACCACGATATACGTTTTTCTACCTTTTAAATAGTGAAATATGTCATTCACATATGTGTCTGTGTGTGTGTGTGTGTGTGTGTGTACAATTTAAAAGGTAGAAAAACAGGCACAACGGAATAAGTGTGTGCGAATATTTACATTAATAAATGCCGCAGGCGTGTCGAATAAATTAATGACAGTGAGTTATTGTGGATGGGTCTGGAACTAGATACGGGTCAGAAAGGGAAAGGACGTGAACAATGGGAAAAAATAATGATAAGCAGGTGAGGCTGAGGGAAAACTGACAAAGAATAGGAAAGCTAGATAGAGAGGGAAAAAAATGGAGTGAATCGGTGTGCAGATTAGAGAAAGAGAACTCTTTTACATGTAGAGTGTTCAGGGAAGACAGGACAGGCAGAGAAGAGGAGGAGGAGAAGAAGGAAGGGGGAAAGCAAGTTTTTTATATATATATATTTTTTTATTTCAGCATATTATGAGGGTACAGATGTTTAGGTTACGTATGTTTCCCTTGCCCCCCGTTCCCCCCCAAGTCCGAGTTTCAAATATGAGAATAACATCTATTGGATGTTGGGCAGGGGGGAGGGGGGAGGAGGGAGAGGGGATGAGTATATGCATACACAAAGAGTGCAATGC